>VDFB02325029.1:0-257289 GCA_007258455.2 Sequoia sempervirens | reverse complement strand
CCACATAGATCTCCAACAATTAACCTTATATATCCTCTACAACCTCAAAAACACTCTCCCATGTCATCATCACCACTATTAGAGTAATCATGCATTAGCTAATAATTAATTAATCTTTAGTTAATTATTAATCTAATTTATTCTCATGCACTTAAGCTAAACTTAGGAATGATTTTCTATGTTAACTAGAGAGCTATTATTAGATCATTATGTCTCCTTATATGAGATGTTGACACTTATCATGATCTAATCCCTTTCTCGTTTAGAGTTACTCCTTTATAGCACTCAACCCTCATCGTATTATCTCTCTTGAAATTTGTAGCTTTTTATTGTTGAGGAATATTGCAATTCTTTGTTTGCAAATCTCTTGTGTGGATGGTGTCTTTTTTCGTTGTTTCATCATGTTGCTCATGTTTTTCACAATTTTAACATGGTATCAGAGCATGGATTCAACGAACCCCTTCTCGATTTATGAGGTTTTTCTCCAACAAAGGTTACAAGTTTCAAATCTAGATTCTCCATTGCTTTTTTTGCAATTTTTGGAGGTGAGAAATTTTTAGGTGTATTTTGGCATGAAAAGGACCTCACTGTTGGATTCTGGAAGTCGATTCGACAAATTTTGACTATAAATTTTCCTATAGTTGATATCGAGAGCATCTGAGGCAAAACAAATTGCACAAGGGTCACATACCCCCTGTACGACCTATGCATGCTAATCGAAAAAGAAAAAAGAAAAAAAATGTTTAGGTCTATGTTTGCTTTTTTAAATTTCTTTTTTAGAAATTTTAAAAATTAAAAAAATATATATAGAGGGTAAAAGCACAAACCTGTGTCACACTTTATAAAGGAATCAACGAACAAAAAAAAAAATTGAACTTCAACCACATAAAAGTGATCTTTATGTTTTGAATTTCAAAATGATGTAAAATAATGAAATGTAGAAATATTGATGAAGTTTAAATTCTTGTAATTTTTTTAAAAAAATTAAAATTATTTTCATTGTACTTTTTTATCAATTTAAGAGTAGATTTTGGAATGATTAAAATTTCAATAAAAAGTGACATTCACTTGACATCAAGAAACAAATAGAAAAAACTTCATTTTCCCCTAATTTTTTTTCTCCAAATAGGTAACTTCAATATTTAGTACATGCAAAACGATTTGAAATTTTGATGTATATTTTCCTCATAATAACATTTTAAAGCTCAAACTTGTCAAAATTTGACAAATTTCTTTTATTTGGCATTAACTATTGGCTCCTAGCTTTTTAATCATTTTCAAAAAAATCATACCCCTTTAAGAGAACTCTCTCTCTCCTAGTGCACCATGTATATTTTTCAAAAATAAATAATACATATGTTTTACTATTTTAATTTCTAAATTTCTTTAACTTCTTCTTCTTAATAAACTCCACTTTGGTATTTATTTTAAAATAAAATATATTAAAATCCCTAAAGAAAATATTAAAAAAAATTACATATTCTGAATTCAATTAATTTTGAGCTCTACAAAGGGTATTTTTCTTTTCTTTTTTTTAAATCATTATGACTGAAGAAATACTTAATTGAAGTTGAAAGTTTCAGAAAATTCTAAAAAAAGTTGAGTTAGTTGCCAACTAAATGAAACCTCACACATAAAATAAGCCACATTTCAATGCGACAAAGGGAAAAATTTAAATTTTATGATTTCATGTGAAAGGGTTTCACCTGAAACTCTATGTGCCACGTATAGGCTACATGGTTTCGGGTGAAACGGGTTCGACCGAAACTGTTTAGGTTGAAACGGTTTCACTTGGAACCATTGAAGCTAATAAAGTGTGACATAGTTTCTTGTGTTTTTACCCTAGATTGGCTTACTTTATTTTTAGTAGGTAGATTCTAGTCATGGGCGATTTATTTAAGATGACCCAAGGTAAGGTACATATAGTACCCCGGCGGGTAGGTCATGCCTCTGGCTCCAACGCCGCATCTTTTCTACCCATTGTCGGGTGGTAACTCCAAGACCATCCGAATTTAATCTTCTTTACCAACGGCTAACAAAACCAAGGCTGGCCTGTATTTATGCCCTTAGCATACCCTCTCAAACGTCGGGCTGAACATTTTCCTATGAGGGCTACCTAAACTTTTTCCTGATCCACCATATGTACATTTTGTCAGCTTTTAGTATATTTTGTTTATTAAGCGGTACTGTGGGCCAAAATTTTCCAAGCGCCAGGGGAATATTCCAAAATACTTTTCTAACGCCAATATGATGTCATGTTGACATCAACAATAACAAATTGGCAAGGCTCTTCAACCCGTCTCGCAGCCCCAAAGAGGTTTCTTTTGGCCATAACTTGAGCATACACTATTGAAATTGGGCGAATGAGATATCATCGAAAAGCTAGTTCAGTCAACTTTCCATTGGTTTGGGTCTCATCACTATTTTTTTGTTGTTGATGCATTCTAAAGCCTATTGAAGTTAGAGGTGTTATTTTCAATCCCGAGCTCATAACTTTTGACCTGTTTCTTCATTTTTTGTAATTCTAATAGCGTTGAGACAATATTTCAAAGCTCTTCACAGCTATACATGCAATTTTTTTCAGATTTATCTTCAAGTACATTTTATTTTATTTTTTATGTTTTCACATTCTAGTGAATTACTTGGACATCTTAGCTCTTGGAAACTTTTTGTTTGTGTGATACGACTTTTTTTTTGTTGTTCATCATGTATTTCTAGTATTCTATCTTATTCCAAGGGTATTGTAGACATCTTTTGCATGTAATTTCTCCTTTTAGACAAATTGAGATAAAGTGTCATTCTGGTGTATACCTTTTGTGGATTTTGCACATCTTGTTGTGTCTTTTGTACTCTTCACTCAAGGATATAAAGTGCCATGGGATTGAATTTGTCTTGACGGGTCATCACATCTCTTTACCAAGTAGTGTCCCTTCCATGATAGCAGCAACTCTAGGTGATTCTTGCCCCCATGCGTGGTGCACTTTAGTTTGCATAACAATTCATTTTATTTATGTGTCAAGCTTCTCCTATATACCTTGTCACACCTGCTTCAAGAAATTCCATCATGGCTCTCCCTCGTCAGCATTATGGGGGGGTTTCTACTATTGGTGCTAATGCTTCCTTGGTTTCATTTTTTGGAGTGATCTATGCATCTATTTATTGTTCTTATATACTAGGTGGATGCAACGTACATCAGTGGTTGGTTGTTGGAAATGTCAATGAACCCAAATGAAGTTGCAGTCTTCAATAGATCAACCAAGAAAGATACCACCCACAAGAAAGTCTTGCAACATGAACTTGCATGAAGATTGATGATTGGTATGATGATTGATCAATGAGATGAATGATCTCATATATATTGATTTGATATATTGATCAATTGATGATGTTACAATGTACAAGCACCTTGTATATAGGAAAGGTGTGATAAGGGATGATAACTAGCCTTGATACAAACATTAAATGTTCAATGCAAAAAATTAAGTGCATGAGATAATACATGTGAAAAATATTAAATGCCTAAATGACTAAAAGTAAATAATAAGACATGGCCCTGGATTATAACTAACTTCTAGAAATAACACTTAGAATAACGTAACTCCTAAGTAAACTTATCATGTGAATAGGTCCTCACTTATGACTAGTTAACAAATAATCGTGGATTCACACCAACACCCCCCATAAGTGCAACTTAGGGAGTGCAGTTATTATGCAAATGATGCAATATGCAATATACAAATGCAATATGGGTCCCAAAAACAAGGCCATGTTACATACCCATGTACAGCTAATCATGCGACTAATCTCTCACAAGCAGAGAAAAGGAGAAAACCTTGTGGGAAAAAAGTCCTCTCCAAAAAAGAGATGCAATTTACAAATCATGTACACGTGATAGAAGAAGTGATGTATGGAGGTATCAACATCAATACCCCCCAAGAACTACATCCATCATGAGGATACATTACAATTAATATCCCCCTCATAAGAGGGAAATAGAGAAACTATATAGCCCCCCCATAATGGATAATCACCTTCAAAAATGATAAGTGCCTAAAGACAAAACATGATCCACTATCGAAAAACAACTTGTCTCTCTTTCAAAAGAAACAAAACCAAGTACAACTACATGAATGCCTCCCATTTTATATAGGAATTGAAAGAAAGAAGCATAAATATGAATGATGATGTCTCTAAAATCTGCTCATGTGTCTCCTTGCCCATTGAAGATGAAGATTCCACAACCAAATTAGGTACATTCCTAATCAAAGAAGAAGGTGACAAACTAGGACTATGTGGAAACTGATGTTGAACAAGATACAAAGACAAAGATGGTTTGACAATATTTGTGCAATGACTATCATCAAAGAGGAGAGATAACCCCTAAATGTGTCCTCCAAATCTAAAATGTAAGACTCCACAAATAAAGATGCAATGTTTGATAAATAGGAATCCCAATCAGGAAGACAATGAGATACCTATTGCAATGAATCACTGTAATTTTTCAATGAAACACCAACAAAAAATGAATGGTACTATTGAATAGGAATGATGGGAACCTCAATTAATGACTCTACACATTGAATCTATGAAATTGAAGGTACATCAACTGCCTTTGAAGGAGAAGGAGGAGCATCTGAAGAAACCTCATCATCCTCATCTAAAGATTCAAAGTACTCCAAAAAATCAAACTCCTGCATAGTATCATGATCATAGGGTATCTAATCTAAAAAATGAAGAGGCACAAGACAATTCAAAACAAGATCATCAGGGCATGGTTGAGTATCAAGATCTCCACATATCTCCCAAATTTTAGTCCAAACAGTATGAGAACACTCAAAATGAACAATAGAATTCAAAATGTCATCATCAACATGCATAGAAATAACTCCTAATACATGATCCCTTTTGCAATTCCAAAAAAAAATCTTGCTATCAATACCTAGAGGAGGAACTAGATCATACAAATATGACAACAAATGAATCCATCAGAGATGTTTTATGATGCCATCTCTCCATTGTTTATAGTTTCCCCTTTTCAACATAATCAATGAAGGATGAAATAAAAACCCCATAATGAACTATGATAAATCTCCAAAACTACAAACACATTAACCTTCAACAGCAATTAGAAACCCCCAAACATGATGCACAACTAAAAATGAAGCCTTCCCAATAAATAGACCTTCTTCAAATAGCAGTATGTCCAAGTAATCAAGTAGATTCCATAAATTGCAAAAATGTAATACATAGTACCTAGGACTGAATCTTAAAAAAATTGAATGGACTAAATGATAGAGCTCTTAATCACCTTTGTAATGTCATTGGAATCTCCAAAATCTGACAATCTGGTGAAAAGATACGAGCTTGATAGTCCAAAAGGGAATCTTCACTTGAAGTTGTAATAAATGTTGTCAATAGAAAAATACTGAGAAATAAACTCCACCACAGTGACATTGATGGAATCAACTTTCCAATGATAACTCATTTGTAAAAAATCACCTCTTGGATCAAAAGTTATCTTAGTTTGAAAAAAAAACCCTAATTTGGGCACTTTGTAGGCTAAATTGGTACAAAAGTTAGGCACTCAGGCGTTGGATCTAAGTCACCCACGTGACTGTAGACTTTGTTAGGGGGAAAAAGGGCATGTCGCTAGGTGGGCGACAGGGTGGTAGAGAGAGATGGTCGTGGTGTGGTCGTAAGCACGTCGCCCACCGATCAATAAGCACTTAACGCTTTATATATATAACTACTTGCTAACCAGAACCCACGCAATTAATTTGATCCACTAATAGGAAAATAAATGTTGTCGATAGAACAATAAATCTGCAACCGACAAGTCTATAGGAAGTAAACAAAGTACAAGGCAGTAAATTGTCAACGGCCGAGAGAAATAAAGGCGCCCATCCAACCTGTAGATGCTGACAAGGCAATTAATGTAGGTAGCGCATGGGCCAACAAAGATCATAGGGTATGAGTTGGCCAACGAAATAATTGTCTCCAAAAAAACACTTGCAAAAATTTAATAAATGACAAGCAATAGACAAAATGACTTTCATCTAATCCAAATATTTTATCTGCAGACTTTATAAATATAATATGCCACAAATAAAATATTAATCACTGAAACAATAATTATGCCAGACTATATATTTTCCCAAAATAAAATATTTAAACCTGCAAATTAAAATATTGGAAACTCGCAAAAAAAAATCGCACAAGGGGGAGGTTTTTTTTCTTGCAAGATTGTACGGATCCATATAGTACATAAATCTTCCAACTACTAAAAAACCTTTGATGCCTCTAGATGAATTTGTTGAATTTTGACAATTTGACAGGCATTTTAGGGTTTTTTGGGCCTCCTAGATGCAATGGCAAGGTCAGATATGACCTAATCTGCTCCAAAAATCAACTACCTCCTAGATGATAGCAACTAGCCCAAAATGCAAACTCTCAATAACTTGTAATAGATCTCTCCTCAAGAAAACGTTCAACTCTCCAATATGAGATGGACTTTTCAAGGTCTAGGCTCTAATACCTTGTTGGAAATGTTAATGAACCTAAATGAAGCTATTGTCTTCAATGGATCAACCAAGAAAGATACCATCCACAAGAAAGTGTTGTAACATAAGCTTGTATGAAGATTGATGATTGATCGATGAGATGAATGATCTCATATATTGATCAGTCGATGATATTACAATGTACAAGCACCTTGTATATATAGGCAAGGTATGATAAGGGATGATAACTACCCTTGATACAAACATTAAATGCTCAATGCAAAAATTAAATGCATGAGATAGTGCATATGAAAACTATTAAATGCCTAAATGACTAAAAGTAGATACATGGCCCCATTATAGCTAACTTCTAGAAATGACACCTAGGATAACTTAACTCCTAAGTAAACTTATCATGTGAATAGGTCCTCACTAATGACTAGTTAGGAAATAACCCCATTCACATCAACATTGGTTACCCATGCATTTCAGTGAGATGGATTATTTACCATATGGACACTCATGCAAATTCTTGTTATCTTGATCCTGATCATCATTTGTTTCAGAGTCCAGGTTCTTCATTTCAGCACTATATCAGTCATCTTTTGACAGTAGTCTATAGCTTCTTTGTGCTTCAATGATGTTCTAAATGTTCCTCTCTTTTTTGGGAAATTGTTTTGGTTGAAGGCTTCTTAGTCCTTCACCTTGATTTAAAGGCTTTTTTAGTCTTTCATTCACATTTCTCTCTTTTGGAGAGGAGTTTTTCCCATGTGTTGTGAGAGATTAGATTGTTTTTACATGGGTATCTCACCAGGCCTTGTTTGTTGAGACCCATCATGCATTCTCTTTTGGGATTTTCAACTACTCTCTAAATTCATCTTAAGGGGTGGTGTTAGAGTAATCATGCATTAGCTAATAATCAATTAATCTTTAATTAATTATTAGTCTAATTTATTCTCATGCACTTCAGCTAAACCTAGGAGTGATTTTCTATGTTAACTAGAGAGCTATTATTAGATCATTTTGTCTCATTGTATGAGATGTTGACACTTGTCATGATCTAATCCCTTTCTCATTTAGGGTTGATTCTATATAGCACTCAACCCTTGGTGTATTATCTCTCTTGAATTATGTACCTTTTTCTTGTTGAGGAATATTGCAATTCTTTTCTTGCAAATCTCTTGTGTGGAAGGTGTCTTTGTTCATTGTTTGATCTTGTGGCTTGTATTTTTCACAATTCTAACAACCACCACCATGAAAATTATGTTGAGAATTAGGAATTGAAATAGAAACCTATGAAATGGTTGAAGAGAAAGAGCATTCCATAGTGTCACTTCTTTTCCTTGAAGAACTATCTTTATCCCTTGGCCTCGTTGTTGCGGCTTCAAGTATCTTCTTCCTTAACCATTCTTCTAATCTCCTAATGATGTGGGTTGTCATCTCATCCAATTCTCTCAACTCATAACTTTCCCAATTCATGGGTGATAATGGTGTCATCTGAATCTTCTCAAAATAAATAGAATCGATTAAATTTAATCCGTTGTCTTTTATGCCAATCACATCCCATCCTAACCTTAACTATGTGATATTCTCAATAGTAAACCTCATCCAATCCCTCCTCCATACTTTTAAATCATCTTCACAATCTTCCCATAATTCCTCAATTTCTAGAAAATGACAATAGCCTTCACCAAGGTGTAAATTATATCTGACATATTGTTTTCCATCAACAAGGAATCTCATCTTATACACACCCATAGTCAATTTAAAAATTGTTCTCTCTATGTTCTAAGCATCTAAATAAGATTTATAGTTGTAGTAATCAAGGCCTATAGGAAAAGGAATGCCATTTTTCCTTCTATCCTTGCATGTTTTATTGATTCAACCAATTTGCCTACATACTTAAATTAGAACCAATTTGTCATCCACATATCTTGGCAACATATAAGGATATCCGTCAAACCCCCCAATTTGTATATATGTAAATCTTGGAAATTGGATAAAGTAACCCGCATATTGTTTGATCAAGATTGTTGCCTCTAGAAGAATTCTAAGTCCATTATTCCCTTGGAGTTCTCTCACTGTCAACATAGTGAAAGCATCATTAACCCTACGAAAAATGTCTGTAACTTTCCTCCAGTTTCAACTGATAATAAAAATCATAGATTTGGGTTGTGTTATCAAATATCCCATTACTATTGAGCCTTGACCAAATCTTCATGCTTGAAATAGAATACATGATGTAAGAGGACATGTAAAAGTATTGATTTGTCTTAAATTGAGTTATTTGATTATGCAACCTGTCACTTATGATACCTCCCCAATCAATGAATTGATTTCCTACACATATGATGGTAATAAATAGGTACATCCACCTTTTAAAATTATTTTAGTCTTTATTCACAATTAATATGTTTAGAAGTACCACCATATTAGAAATATCTTCAATGAATAGTGACCTATGAAGAATTCTTGGCAATTGGGATTTTCCCTTTTTGGGTGCCAACAACCAATATCTTGCAATGGTATAGAAGTATCTATCCCTATTCTCAAAAAAACATTGCTCTGTCATTTCCCTATTTATATCGGTGAATTGATCCCTGATTAGTAATCTAAAAATGATCCCGAGGGAAATGGGATCTAACCTTGCCACCAATCTACCATCTAAAGTTTCAATCTCTCTATTTTCAGGATCATAAGCCTTCATACATTCTAAGACAAGTTTGGGACATTAGACGACTATTGGATATCCTCTTGCATTCACTAATCCGCTTTCATATACCTTCTGTGAAAATTGAGACCTCTTCCCTTCTTTCATGCTTTCCTAAAAATCATGAATACTAATATGCCTCAATTTGGTGTTTGTTATTTTAGAAAGCATACTCTCAAATATTGAGATGTACCCATAGCCTTGGTATTTATACTTCATTTGTGTATAAATCCACTACTATGGAATTGACTGTGTTGAAATATCACTCTTTACGTGTGATGAGAGAAAATCCATTTTGCACAATTTCAAGTTTTTGAATTCACCAATTTTCCCTTTTTCACCTTAAATCTGGAAAATATGCCTATTTGTTGTCAATGTACAACCAATCAATTTTTGCATTGCATTTTGATTGATAAAAAAGTATAGGAAATAACTTGTTTCAGCTTTATACTTGTTGATTGCCTTTACTTTGCAAATTACAAAACAATTTTAAATACTACTTGCTAGGGGAGAGGGACCTATAGTGGAGCACCCTAACTTTGTGTTTCTGAAAATTCTATGTGAAATTTTCAAATCAATCTCAATTTTGTACATCAGTTTATTTGGCAACTCACATGCTTCTATATTTTTTTTTAGGGTCACATCATCAAATATGATGCCACATCAGCATGCTTTTTGTTGAGGTATCCAAAAAGAGCCACAAAAAAGGGTGATATAGTCACATGATGGATGTGAGATTATGTCCAATTATAATGGTGATTTAATCCATCCTATACATTGATAAGTAGGAGGAGAGTTGGAACCTTCCAATTGTATCTCCAAATCCTTGAGTTTTGTGCATATGTATGTCCCATTATAAATATTTTTTAGGTAAACATCACATTAAAAAGGGCTTATTTTTGGGTGAGTGATGAAGGTTGTGGCATAGTCATGGTCGAAAAGATTGTGAGAATGAGATGGCATGGGAAATTAATTATCAATATCTAATAAATATTAGGGTGGATGTAATGAAGGTTGTAAAGCATGTGGTGATACAATGTCTTTAGGTGAGGGAGAAAGAGGTGGTGGTTCATGGGATAATTTTAAAGATGAAGGTAGGGTGAATTAAAATTTTGGTTAATTATGTAATATCACGATGAGGTGAGTCATATGTTGATGACGAGTGTGTAGATAGAAGGGTGTGGTGTGGGTATGACTAAATAAAGGAATGTAATGAGTTAAGATGCGGTGGCTTATACGAAGTGATGGGTAAGGTTTCCTCTAGGGTATCTATGAAAAATGTGATAGATAATAGTGGAGAGAGTTCAATGCCATCATGTAAGGGTGAAAATATGAGAAACAAGTAATTTAGTTAAAGGGATGGCTCTTGGTCTTATGTTCATTCAAAGGAGGTTCACTAAAGGTCATTATTGATGGTATCATGGGAGAACAAATTTTATGAATATAGGTGTGGGGATAGGGGCTATGATATTAGGATAATGTTTGATGAATAATGGAAAATATGGATGAGCAGTGGTATAAGAGGAGACATGGTCAAAAGAGATAGGGAAGGGATTTTATTAGAAAGGCAAGGATTTGAGTGAGATCTTGAGGCTTGGTGGAGGAAAAATTATGAAAAAAATAGGGTCATTAAAATTGGCACAAATGAAGGAGGTAGAGGTTATGGCTAAGGATAAATTTGGTACTCTCAAATCAATATGAATAAGACTAAAATAATGAAGGTGGCAAGGGGATTCAATAAGAGTGGTACGAAAATGGGGATGGGACAAGAAAAATAAATTAGCACCAATAGAAAGAGGCAAGTGCAAACATAATGTAAAGTGTACGTGGCATGCAGTCTCTCTTTTACAAATCAAAAGGCTAAACTAGTGGGATTTATTGGGTTTGTCAAATGAAATAATAATAAAAAGATAAACCTTTAAAAATTAAGGATATTTAAATATATTTTATGGGCATGATTATGTTTTCATGTAAAGTGAAAATTAGTGCTAACTAATTCTATCTCCAACTAGTCCAATAGTATTCATAAGTACTAGAGTTAGGCTTAAAAATTAATTGTTCACAAGATAAAATATGTTTAAACTTTACAATTAGGAATAATAAATTATAAATTATAGAATTTGAATAAGTATGAGATGAAGTGTTCCAATAGGAAATTGCTCAAAATCTCCTTATGATGTTGTCTATGAAATTTTGGAGTCTTAAGATCAAAACTTCAAAATTACTCAAGATTGAACAACCATCGTGATAATATTAACTAGTCATGATAGCCACTATGACAACATTGTATAGGGGTGGCCTTGTTTGAGAAGTAGGTGTGTCCCTAAAACTTTTTAGAAGGGATTATAATAGAGGTTCCAATCTCCTCCAAAATGTACACATGTTAGGGAGTAGAAGAAGTTATGTAATTTCACTAAAACTTAAGAGGTCATGATCCACATGATCAAAATAAATAATGTAACTTGGTAATATGCAACAGTTTCAACCATCTTATGGAATGTTGGGTTCTTGAAATTGATAGGTATGACTAATAATATCATGCAAGAATCTTTGAAGAGTTCTCAACTCCCAACTTATAAGGGAAGTTCCAAAATTAACAACAAATGTTGAGTTCTCAAATGATATAAAATGAGACATAAAATTTTAAAATCAAAGTATCTTCACACAAAATAATAATAATAAATTATCATAAATAACTTCTACAGATTGTTGTGAACCTATAGTAGAAAACTAGGTTAAAAAATCTTTTATTTAGATCGTGAAATTGAAAGGAAGCAAGGTGCACAAAAATGCTTCCTACACCAATCTAATAAGGAGATTATTGTACAAATTCTTAAATATTTTTAATTGTAAAAAAGTAGAAGAAAATATGAACATGAAATAAACAATATAGCATAATATAGATGTACATGGGGAAAACCCTTTTAATAGAAAAAAAATCCACATTTCAAAGCAACCCAATGTATTTTTCAGTAACAAAGCAAGCTATTATAAGAGTTTCACAAACATGTAAATTTAGAGTAAATCTGACATCATAAGGGTACTTGCAAATCAACCTTATAAATTACTACTCCAAGCACCAAATTAATAGATGAAATATAAACTAGAAACCATGAATGGTTTGGGTAAACCATTTTCAAACTCATAAGAGGTATGGAAACCAATGCTTGGGTTCAAATTCCAATACCCCTCTTTCATATTGGTCTTCCCAACTATATTTAACATATTACTTATGTTAGGATTTGGTGTTGTACACCACTACATAAATTAATTTATTATAATGTTGTAATTAAATAAGTATTTAGTTGTGGTGCACCTTGGAGGTGTGTTTAGCCACATTAGGTAATTATTTGGGGCCACTTGTAAAGTTGTATTATAACATTGGGTTATTATTTTATGTGTGGGAGACATGGGATAATGATTTAATATTTGGGGAAAGTATTTAATAATGTGAAAACTTAATATCCAATACTAAATGATGGGTCAATGATTTTTTGTTCACATGGTTTTATCACTCGGTTGTATTTGTGTGAGCTTGTGTCTATAAAAGCAAATGCATGACTAGTGGTTAAGGTTGGTTGGGTGAGTGGGTTGTCATTTATTGAGTCTTTCTAAGGAGTGCATATGTGAAGCATGGCATGGGATGTGTGGATTCATTCTTGGACACATGGAGGATGCATTGGAGAGGGTTGATATTTTAAAAGTGTTCATTGTAACTTTATAAGTGCATGTATTGTTTATTGTTAAATAATAGATGAAGTATGGATGCTTTTAGAGGCTGGATTTTCCCTCTTGAGGGTTTTCCTAGGGTATGTCTTATGTTAGCTTGTGGCTTGTATATTTTATCTATGCATTGTTGTTATTTTTTAAGCTTGTATGCATCCTTTTCTCTCATGGGGTTATATAGGAAATGGATTCAATGAACTGGGTATTGATGCATTATTTCCTAACAAGTGGTATCAAAGCTTTCATGGTTCTAGGAGGTTCGAGATCCCAAGTTTTGTTACAACCCTTGTTTGAGTAGATTTGGTGTAAAGTTGAATCTATGGCTATGCAGGAAAGATCTGAGGCAATACAAAGTATGGAACACATGTGTAGATGTTGTTTTGCAAATTTGGGCTTTTAGGGTTTTTAGGTTTGTTGGGTTTATTGTAGATATGAGGTTTGAGAAATTTGGATCAAAAAGGTTTCTTGGATTATGCTTTCATATGAGGGTTTTGTAGAGGAAGTTTCACAAATGAACTAGATTAAGACAAACAAACCTCACTATTGGATCTAGGATGGTTGAGAAACAAAGATTCATATTTAATTTGTCCTATTTTTACCACTGTAATTTTTTTACCCCTTGGACCTACTCGTATGATTGTATGGATTGACTACAGGGTCACAAAAAAAATTCTATCGACCTTTTTTAGATTTTAAAAACTTACAAAAAAGAAATGAATTAAATAAAAAAAACTATATTTGGGGGCGGGGGGTCGTCTACAAACCCCCACCCCATATCCTATGCCACGATACTGATAGTTTGTAGGTACAGGACTATAATTCTTAGTCCCCCCCCCCACCAATGTCTCTAGGCTAATAGGGTTTAGCCCCTAGTCCCATGGTGGACCACCACTCATAGCCCACTAACATAAAAAGTAAACCATCGAAAGATTTAAATAAATTTAAATATTTTTGAAGTCTACCAAAAATTACACCCTACCACCCCTTCTAGCGGTGCCACCTGGTTGGGCCACCAGCACTAGTGGTGCCACCAACATATTTCTCTTCTACCACCCATGCGCCACCTCTACACAACCTATAAGACATATTGGAGCAATGTTTTTCAAACGGGCATAACTTTCACGCAGGATGTCAATTTTTTTACTTCTAATAGTTGACGGAAAGCTCTCTCAAAGAAATGTGTAGTGGTATATGTTTGGTTCCATGATTTTGTTGTTTTTATTAGTTTTTGGGGCCTAGAAGTCATATATTCTCATTTACATAGTTTTGGTCATAAATTTTGCACACAAAATCATATTTCAATTTTGAATAGATGTTGGAGAGCATGTGTAGTGGACTACACAATAGATCAGGTAGATTTTTAATTTGTGGTGTAGAGATAGGATTGTACTTTTTTATCACTTGTAGGTGCTTGAGATTTAGGGTATGAATGTGTGAGCATCTAGATGAGTCAAGAGGAAAAAACTTGAGGGAGTACATGTTTTTATATGAAATTTATGTTGGTATAGTTGATTATCATTTTGGTGCTTCTTGGTATAAGTTTACATGTGTTTTCTAGAGTTGGACTTTGATGGTGATAGGGACATAGGTTATCTTCTAGTTTAAGGACATGGATTGACATGTGTGGAGACTTGGAGTCTTGTGTGGGTGATAGATGGGTGTAGGTATATCGTTAATGATTATTATGGTGTTGTAGATATACAAGTATATTTGACCATTACCACAACATGATCATGTGTGTGGTTCTATGGTGGTATTTTGGTTTGGTGTTAGGAAGTTTTTCTTATCTCTTGGATGCTTGATTGGTTCCTTGACAATGGTTACTCATTTGTGGACATGTTTCATGAATCAAATATGTGGTTGATTTGGTTTTTGAGTCTTATTTTTATAGGATTATCTTCTTTAATATCTCAATTTATAGGTTACTAATGTGATGATGAGGGAGTACATCTTTTTATATGAAATTTATGATGGTATAGTTGATTATCATTTTGGTGGTTCTTGGTCTAGGTTTACATGTGTTTTCTAGAGTTGGACTTTGATTGTGATAGGTACACAGGTTATCTTCTAGTTTGAGGACATGGATTGACATGTGTGGAGACTTGGAGTCTCGTGTGGGTGATAGATGAATGTAGGTATATCATTAATGATTACTATGGTGTCATAGATATACAAGTACATTTGAACATTACCACGACATGATCATGTATGTGGTTCTATGGTGGTATTTTGGTTTGGTGTTATGAGGTTGTTCTTATCTCTTGGATGCTTGATTGGTTCCTTGGCAATGGTTACTCATTTGTGGAAATGTTTCATGAATCACATTTGTGGTTGATTTGGTGTTTGAGTCTTATTTTCTATAGGATTATCTTCATTAATATCTTAATTTACAGGTTACTAATGTGATGATGAGTTTAAATGTTTTAGTGTTTGGGATCTATGAGTTTGGTAGTTGTATGGGTTGATCACCCATTTAGTTGTAGTGAGATGACTCGATGTGGATTGTCTATATCCATGAGATTGATTTAGTGTTGATGTAGACTATGTTAGTTGGCCATTTTTGTGGTCATTTGTGTATTGGTATGTTGCTTTGAGATGAGAGTATCAATGATTAGAGTGCGGAGATTGTCAATGTTTGGGATTTGTAGTATGTGGTTTTGTCATGATGTCACAATAGCTTGGTTACATTCATTGGTTACACATTTCAGTGGGATATTTTAATAGTGATGATTTAGTGGTGTAGGATTGATTCCTGATGTTTTTATGGTGGTTGTATCTTCTTCTCTTGGAGATATTGGTTCTACTTATTCTCTAGAGTTTCCAAGATTGTAGTTGAGTGTGTGCGGACCATGGGTGATTTAATTTAGGAGATGCTTTTCATGATTCCATGTATAGAATGGTATCATGATTCAATGGGAGTTGTTGGAAGTGATGTGGATTCATCATTGGTGATGGATGATCTTCTTTAGTATTTGTGGATGTATTGGAGGAGCTCTTAGATCCTATTGCTATAGAAGAGTTCTTTCACATTTACAGGTTTAGTGTTAGGAGATGGTTATCTTCATATTATTAGAGATATTGATTCTTGGCTTAGAGTGTGTTTCATATTGTGTATTAGATTACTTTGGATACCGGTTTAAGTGTTGACATGATACAGGTTCTCTTGAGACTAGGATGTTTTGCATTGGTGCATGTGATTTTCTAGGAGGAGATGGTTAGATCATGGTCTCATGTTTTGGTTCCTGATTATGCAGTTGGAGCTTTGACATTGATCTTATTGGTTCTCTTGGTATTTGAGTATATTGGTCATTTTCTTGAAGCCTCATAAGGCTTTTGTGTTACATTTCAAGCTTACCATGGATTGATCATTGGTAGATGCTCTTGGATACTTAGATATGGGTGAGTATAGAGTTCTCCTTGGATTAGAGACATTTGCTTGAGACGGTTACTCTTTGAAGGTTTCAGCAAAAAGTCTAAGGAGCCTTTCACTTGGATATGAATGTGAGTACATGATGGACCTATAGAGGAGATTTTTATTTGAGTTAGTCATCATGACTTGGTTATCTTGGAGGAGCATTCTCATTTCCCACTCTTGGTCTATTCAATGGTTTATCATTTGAAAGGTATTTACCCATTCTTTTTTTAGATGTGTTATGTTTCATGCTTTGTTTTCTCATGGGAATGAGTCTTGATTCATGGTGATTTATTTTGGGAAACTCATTTAAGGATTATTTATCATGAGTTTTTATTGCTTTATCTTTCATAGATATGGATTTTGAGCTATGGATAGTTGGTTCTAGAGGATTCATTTTGAGGTATGTTTAGCATTGTTATCTCTTTGTGCATATATTTTTATTTATGTTACCATCAATTAATAAGGAGTTTTAGGAGATGATCATTGGGCTAATTTCCTTGGTTAGAGAGGTTTACATCCATGTTGGTATTATGCATGATACATATGTGATGTTTGATCTAAGAGATTGAATGTTTGGGTGTTGTTGATGCTTCTCATTTGGGGTTGTAAGGAGATCACAATTGACATAGTGTAGAACTTTGAGGTGTTGGTAGAAGGACATGTTATAATTTACATGTGTTCCCTCTTATTTCTATGGTTCCTTCCTAGAGGTTCATGTTCTTATGATTTGGGAGGATTTTGTTGACATGTTGCAAGAGATTATGTAGCTATTTGATGTTGCATGTGTGCATCATTGTGATTATTCTTGGTACTTAATTTTTTGATCATTTATCACACCTTGATATAGTGTTGATTGGTAGACTTGATATTCCTTGATTATTTTTCATATTTGACATTACCCATGTAGTGGGAGTTCTCAAATATGTATGTTCTTCATTGACAGGTTTGATACAGGGAGCTTGATTGCAATTTATGGGTTGGACATATGTTTCCAAGGGTTTACTAATGTTGTCGATACCTAGGAGGTATGGATGGTTGGATTTATTAGCATGTGTTGTGGATGTCATTTCCAATCAGGTGGATTTTTACCTTTGACAACAACTTGGAGCCTTTGCTATCACTTTGATTTGATGCTTGGGTTCTTAGATTGGTGTATGTTCACCTTGGCATGCTTCTTTTCTTTCACAGGTTTCATGTTAGAGGATAAGAGGAGTTATTTCTTGAGATGGTGATCACTTTGGTTTTATTGCATGTATCTTGATAGTGCATGAGAGCATGTTGGAGATTCATGTGAATACATGTATGGCTATGATGATGTATTTTATTGATTTACCCTTATGTAATGTATACAACAAGTGGGATAATGTTAGATTTGGTTTTGTACACCATTGGTGCAAAAGCACCCATAGATTGCCTTAGATTGTTTTGAAGGTCATGTTTTGGCATTTGTTCAGGCCAACTTGTCATCTTTCCATGTTCATTTTTGGTTGTGCCTTAGTGGCATTTGTGATTGGGTGTTGATCTCTAATGAAGGTCATGTTGACCATAGATGAGGCATCATTAGGATCTAGTCCAAAATAAGGTTTTGGGTTTTTAGGAATTGCTTTTCAATTTTGCAAATAATGCTCAATTAGAGCTTCATACAGCCAAGAGGAGCCCAAGGGAGCATAACTGATTGAGGAACCCTATTTAAGGAATGCCTCGGCATTGGAGAGGGGTTGGAAGCATTTTTTATTGTTTTGAAGTTTGTGAATTGAAGAAAACAGTGTGTTTTGAGTGATTTTTCTGATTTTTGCTTTGAAGTGAGCTTTTAATGGATTAACCATGGCACTGTGTTTTGTGTAGGATGTAGTGTAGTGATTTATCAAGCATTGTGCCATTTATTAGTCTTCTTTATTCAATTTCAATCACTATTTGTAAATAGTTTGTTTTCACACTGTTGCTGGTCTGACCCAGACAGTTTTGAGAAAATGGAGTATTAGTTCACTTTCCCACCGTACAAATTGTACGACCCTTTGGGAATAGTGACTAGACTCCATGTGTGTATATATGGTAGGATTTAGGGTTTGTGGAAGCACAGGAGCCACTGTGAAAGTCTTGCCCTAGGCGAGCCAGGGAAGTGCCCGACTAGGAAGACTTAAGTGCAGAGCACATAATTTGCAGGGGTGACAAATTCTTGACTAACTTTCTTTTGGAGAAGGAAGGTGGGAGTCTTGCCAAGGTTTGGTAATCAGGAGGAAACTCCACCAACTCATTTGGTCGGTGAAAGACTTGACAGTTTGAGGGCAACCAGAAAATGGCTTAAGAAACCCTAGTATTTGCCCATTTTCAAGCTAAGGCTTTGTACGGGCAGTTAAGACCCAAGACCTCAAAAATCTGTGAGAGGTGTCCACATGAACCAGGAATGTCAAAGAAATATTAGGGGTTCTTTGGGAAGATTTAGAGAATCAACTTGTTTTATCAGAGCAGGAGGCCTAATTGGGGCTCCTAGGGCTAGTAGCCTTTTTAAGACCCTAATGAGGGTTTGGTGAAAGCGACCAAAAAATGGAATCAGGTGGACCTTCAAGAACCACAAAAGGATGGATTGAAGTCTTTGAAGCACCTCCACACTCTTGCAAAGTTTAATTCTTTAATTTGGAGGTTTGTAGCCTTTAGGGTGGATTAAGGGCTAAGGTTAGAGTTGCAAGTTTGCACCAAGATTTGACTTGGTAGAAGGATTTTGTGTTGATAGTTGGGGTTGGCATAGCAAGACCAAGGGATCCTAGTGCTAGAAGGTCCTATAGGTTGAAGTGGTGGAGTGAACACACCCTAGGAGTCTTCCAAGCAAGACCCAGAGCATGAAACAATGATTGTTTCATCCAACCTCCCTATCAACCATTGCATAAATTGATTTATTATAATTCTATAATTAAATAATTATTTAGTTGTGGTGCACCTAGGATGTGTGTTTAGCCACACTAGGTAATTATTTGGGGCCACTTCTAAAGTTGTATTATAACATTGGGTTATTATTTTATGTGTGGGAGACATAGGATAATGATTTGATATTTGAGAAAAGTATTTAATAATGTGAAAAATTAGTACCCAATATTAAATGAGGGGTTAATGGTTTTGTGGCAATGATTTTATCTTACCACTTGGTTATATTTGTGTGAGCTTGTGTCTATAAAAGCAAAAGCAAACACATGATCTGTGGTTATGGTCGGTTGGGTGAGTGAGCTATCATTTATTGAGTCTTTTTGAGGAGTGCATACGTAAATCATGGCATGGAATGTGTGGATTCATGCTTAGAAACATGGGGGATGCATTGGAGAGGGTTGATGTTTAAGAAGTATTCATTGTAACTTTGTAAGTGCATGTATTGTTTTATTGTTGAATAATAGATGGAGTATGGATGTTTTTGGAGGTTGGGATTTTCCCTCTCGAGGGTTTTCCTAAGGTATATTTTATGTTATCTTGTGTCTTGTCTATATTATCTGCACATTATGGTTATTCTATAAGCTTATATGCACAATTCTCTCTCATAGGGTTATGTAGGAAATGGATTAAATGAACTGAGTATTGATGCATTATTTCCTAGCAACTTACACACCTTACAATATCATAACTTGTCATATTTGACCACCCAAACTTGGGCACCCCATTTTTTCATTCTTCAAAAATAAAAATGATGCTCCATGACATGTGTAACAACTTGTCATAATTCTACTCAAGGTTCCAATGTAACCTCCCTCTTATGTGCTCTTACACATCATAGTTCATGTCATACCTAGCTCCTTTATGATGACCTTACACACACCAAAATATGTTGACACATGACAAAAACATGCCACCTCAAAATTGGATTCCTACATCCTAATCTGAGGCAAAACTACACTAAAACACAAAGTATAATAAGCCTCTAAGTGGGACACCAACTCTCCACATGAAGATAAAATAGCAAGTGCATCCAAAGTATATTAAAATGAACATTAGAAATGAAAGGTTGGGACACCTTTTCCTAAAATCATCCCACTTATTAAACACCTTGAAAGAGAAAAAGGGAAACCAACCAACACTAAAATCTAATTGCTAGGGTCCAAGAGGCCCATAGACTAACCGCACCACCTGAAATTTCATGCACTCATAACATTTTTCAAAGAATTTGTAGCATTTTTCAAAGTGTCAACCTTCTCTAGCATCACCCTCCCATCCTCTATTTTGTCATGAAAAAAATGGTACTAGGCATCAATATTCCTTGTCCTTCCACAAAAATGTGGGTTCCTTTCCAAACATATGGAACTCTAATTGTCATGTAGAACCGTATTAGTCTAAAAATCTAGCCCTACATAATAACATAATATCTTAATCCAAGTGGCTTATTTACAAGAATGAGAAGCTATCATATACTTTTCTTCTATAGTAGACAAAGCAACCATAGTTTGCATCTCACTCATCCAAATAATGACATCATAAAAATATATCCATTGGTGGATCTTTTTCTATCAATATCATCAATCCAATTAGAGTCCACATATCTAAAAATATAAAATTGAATGCTACATCCCTATAGGATAAATATGATAACATAACGAATACTCAAAAGTACCTTTAAAATATTTGAATACCATCTTCATTTGCATTCCAATGTACCCACCCAAGATTATCCATAAATTGACTAATGACTCCCACTACTTTGATAATGTTTGGCCTTGTATAAGCTATAACATACATAAAACTTATATCAACACTAGCATAGGGAACTTTGCTCATATCCTCCATCTCATTGGGATATCTTGGACACTACTCTACAAATAACTCCATTCCTATCACAATTTGAACACAAAAATGTGTACAAGCAGCCATGTTGAATCTCTCTAACACTGAGTTCACATACTTTGGTATAACCAAATATTTTTGTTAGTTCTATCTCTTTCGATCTCTATCCCTGAGATGTACTTAGTTGCCCCTAAATCCTTCATTTGGAACTATATTAAAATATGAGACTTCAAATCACAAGTTAAACTCATCCCATTAGAAAAAATAACATGTCATTGACATAAAATGTGGTAATGAGAATACAACCATCATATAATTTGTACCAAATCCAATGATTTGATTTGATCTTAGAAATCCTCAAATTAACATAAAGAAATCTAAGTTTTGGTACCACATCCTAGAATATTAATATAAACCATATAAAGACTTTATCAACTTACAAACCAAATTCTTTTTACCCTTCTCAATGTAATGCTTTGGCTATAACATATTGATCTCTTTATTTTGATCATTGTCAATGAAAGTTGTCTTCACATCCATCTATTCAACTTGAAGATCATATGGTGTTGGAAATGATAAAATAAATATAATGGATGTCATCTTTACAACTTGGAAGAAAATCTCACCATAATCATTTCCCTCAACTTGGGAATAACCTTTTGCAACCAATGTAGCCTAGTATTTTTCAACACTACCATCTAAATTATTTTTACTTTTTAACACCCATTTACATCCATTAAGTTTATGCCCATCAGGAAAAGGTATTAGATCCCATGTGTTATTTTTGTTTAGTATTGTTGTCTCTTCATCCATGGCCTCTCTCGAGGAATATACATCTTTACCCATAGCCTCCTTTATAGTCCTAGGCTCATAAACTATAGTAATCAAAGCAAATATAGATCTCTAATCAAGTGGAGAATACCTTTCTTGTTGTAGTCAATGTTGAGTTGACCTTGTCGAGAGTTAAGGTGGAGGTTCTACTTCCTCTTCTGAACTATCTAAATTACATAAGCTCTCCTCCTATTTAGGTCCATTGTGGGCTTATATTTCAACTTTCTTAGTCTTTGGGCTTATCTAAACCACATCTTTTGTCTTTTCTTTTTTTGGCCAAAATATAGTGGAACAAGGCTTAGCTTCTCTAAAGATAACACTTATTCTATACAATATCCTTTCAACCATAGGAGCCCAAAGTTTGTACCTTTTCACACCGATACTGTAAAGGATGAAGATACATTTAAGAAACTTATTCTCCAAATTTTACCTCTTCTCCCTTAGCACGTGACCATATGCCTTACAACTAAAAACTCTCAAATATCTTAATGAGAATTTTTTTATAGACCACACCTCCATAGGTTTCTTTTCAATAAGAGATGATGTAGGAGATTTGTTAACTAGGTAAAATTCCATGGCAACTATTTCTACCAAAAAAATGTTTTAGGATAGCCCTACTAAGAATACTCTCAACCCTCTCCATTAAGGTCTTAATCATCCTTTCCACAACTTTATTATGTTAAGGGGTATACTTAGTTGTCTTGTGTCGTTCTATCCCATTATCTTTACAAAACTTATTGAAATATGTTGTCATCGTCATTATTAGTCCTCAAACACTTAATCTTTTTACTAGTCTAATTTTGATAAGAGCAATAAAATCTTTAAAATTACTAAAGACTTTAATTTTACATGTGAGGAAATAAATGCATGTCCTATTGTAATCAGCTATCGAAGATACATAATATATACATTTATAAATCAAAGGAAGATTAACATGATAAAAAATTCAGAACGTACCAATTCCCACAACCTAGAAGATTTATGAGAACTAGAATAAAAATAAGCATGGTTTTACTTTCCATAAACACAATATTCATAAAAATTAAACTCAATATTACAACCATTAAAATCATTAACAACGTTTTTATCTTTCAAGGTCACCTATATGACCAAGTATTTGATACTATGACATTATTTTATCAATAAGAAGTTTAATTTTCAAAGGATGAGCACCCTTAGGTACCCAAAAAGAATGTCCATTAGAAGTGGATGCAACATACCTCCTTGCTACTAGTTCAATGGTGAAGGTGAGGACTCTACAAATATCCTCAATATAGTAAAAGAACTATTATAATTAATTATCCATGCATAAAGGGGAAAAATAACGCCAATTTGACACCCTTTTCAAGAACCATAGATACTCTAACCATCTTGTTGCATCCTCCACTCAAGAAAACAACCTGCACACTCATACAATTCAATTTACTTATAGATAAAATATTTTGTGCCAAATTAGGGATGTGCAACACACCAATGATCTCCTTCACACATCCATATGGAAATCTAATCAAAATCATCCATGGAAAACTATATTTAATTGGGAATCATCACCCAACTACACCTTCCCATTATCAAATTCTTCATACTTAGTGAACCAATCCTAATGTGAGATCATGTTGAAATATACACTATAATCAATAAACCATGTAGCTTCAAATGTATGCATAGCCAATCCTATAACAAATACATCACCATCATCTTGAGAGGATCTATTAGATTCATTATCAAAATCATTCTTCTTATTATTTTCTTCCTCTCTTCTTTGTGATCCTTTCAGAAATGTCCAAGTTTGTCATAGTTCCAACATAGTGCCTTGAACTTACATAAAGACTTACATCTCCTATAGTTGACTTGAATTTATTTATGTCCTTATGTAGTTTTTATTTTTATCTTCTACAAATTTCAAGGGCCTCCTTAACTATTTCAAAAAAAATATTTGCATCTATTCAAAAACTAATAATACAACCACCTCATCCAATTTGAAATTGATGGTAGTAATCCTAATGGCCATCATAGGGTGGTCCCAATAATTAGAAAATGAGCATAATAGAGTCATACAATGATCCTACTCCTCCATTTTTAATCAAACAAATCTTATTTGGGCAACAAGCATATTCAAGGAATTTAAATAATCGGCTATAGATCCACCATCATCCATTTGAAGTGAATACAACTTCTTTCTTAAGAATAACTTATTCACCAGGGATTTAACCTGATAAATTTCACCAACCTTCTTCCAATTTTTTTCCATGGTAGTCACTTCATAAACATTTTATAAAATTGAATCCACCAAGCATAGTCTCACAAGACCCTTTCTAGCCTCCATCAAGTCCTAGTCTTCTTGTTTTATATTGGATGGTGCAACCCATAGATCTTAATCCATGATAATATCTACCATTTTAAGTTTCCATAACTCAAAATTATTGTCATTAAAATTTCTCCATTTTATTCTTTTGAATATGATTTCCATCTCTTCCTATAGTAATATAAAGAATAATATATGCAAGCTTCTACTCAATTGAAGATTAGTACAAAAAATACTTTAACCAAAAGTTAGTATCAAAGGTGATCAAGATTTGAAACCAATCAAAATAAATCAAGGTATGTAGAAAAACTTCATACACCAATCTAATGAGGAGAGTATCATATAAATTCTTAAATATTTTCAATTACAAAAAGTAGAAATACTTATGAACATAAAATAAGTAATATATAACACAAATGTATGTGGGGAAAACCCTTTTGGGAGAAAAAAATATACTCCAAAGTAGCCCAATGTATTATTAAATAAACTAAAGGACTATAATACACTTGTGTGTAGGCTATTATAATATTTTCACAAATATGTAAATTTATAATAAATATGATAGCATAAGGGTACCTATAAATCAACCATATAAATCATTACTCCAAGCATCAAATAATTATACGAAGTAAAAAATATAATTCATGAATGGTTTAAGAAATCCACTCACAAACACATGAGAGGTATGATACCCATATATTTCAGTTCAAATTCCAACACCCCTCCTTAGTCTTGGTCTTCCTAGTTGTTTTAAGAATATACCTTGTAATTTTATAATTTGTCATAATTGACCACCCAAACTTGGGTGCCCCAATTTATCCTCATTAAAAATTAAAAAAAGATTCCCCATACCAAGTGCAACAACCTATTATAATGTTGATCAAGATTACAATGTATGATCCCTCGTACATGCCATATAACATGTCATATGTAACATCATGATGATCTTGTACACACCACAAGATGTTGAAACATGGAAAAATCATGCCACCTCAAAGTGGGATGCCTATCTCTCATGTGAGTCCAAAATACGCTAAAATATAGTCTAATAAGCCTCCAAGTAGGGTTCCAACTCTCCACGAGAAGACAAAATAATAGGTTTATACAAAATATATATATAAAAAAATAGTAATATGCATGGTTGAGACACCTTTTCTTAATAGAAATTAATAAGTGGAAACTTTTTTGGTGGTCTTGATATTGTTTGGTAACTAACAAGGTGACCTTGACCTCTTAAGGTAGCCTTAACATTGTCAAACTATTATTTGTAACTTTTTGGAGCTATTATTCATCATACTTGAGGGTACTTTGCTTCTTTCACCTATTTTATAAACCTTAAGCGTTGTCTATAATTGATCTACAAGTTGAATTTGTAAGTAGATTTCCTCTAAACAAATAAGTGGTTGAGGGGTAGTCTGCCTTAGCTAGTTCCCTCACAACCTTTATGATGTAGGGGCATCTTTTGATGCATTTTGGGTCATTTTGCGAAGTTTTGATTTTGAGTTTTTTTGATGTGTTTTTGGTCAATAAGGTCAATTTAGACCATTCTAGGCCATTTGGGATCCTTTTGAGTCATTTTGGTGATTAGGAGCAAAAAGTTGTGAAAGTTGCAAAAGTTGTGTCAAAGTTGTAAAAAGTTGCAATTTTGGTTTTTCATAGATGGAAGTCAGTTTGGTAGTTTTGAATGGATGTAATTGCATAAATATGGCATGTAAACTTGAGCACCAAGGTTAGAGAACAGATTGAATGAAAAAAATGAACATTTTGGAAGCATTTTCTTGTGCTTTCCATGGTGTGACATCCTAAAAACCTACGTGTACAACCCTGTACGGATTAGTATGAACCTGCACCTAGTTGGAAAAGTTGAATAATGTTGTTATATTTCTAATTCTTTTGGTTTGAGTGAATTTTTAGTGTTTTAAAAAAGTTATGATCAAATTAGTGATTGCCATGTACAAACTTTCACTATTTTCTACTTGAAAAATATCTTTTATAAAAAATTGTATGACCTGATACGGTTGAGGCCAGGCATGAGGATGATAAAGCTATGAAATATATAACTTTTGGTTTTTTTTTGAGTCATTTCATTAATTTTTGCATAAGTTATTGTATTTTTGGTGATGACAACCCTATACCCTAACTAGGGTTTCCAACAACACTAAAAAAATCATATCTCCCATTTGGTATGGTGAAAAATCCTACTTTTTATGAGAAATTTTATTTTGATACCTTCTAATGTTTTCCAAGTTTTGAGGCCGATATCTTTTGGCCACAAGGAGTTATGGATGAATGTCATGTTGAAAACACTGTCAAAAGGGAACAAAAACATGTTTGTTTGAGGGTTTGATATAATCAATGTAGTGTTTGATCATGGAAGGTTGGAAAACAATAAAAGGAGTTGTAAGAGGCCTAATCAAACCAATTTCTCAAGCATTATGCTTTTTGTTGATGTTGAACCATTAGGTCGTTGTGATAGGATGCCAAAGTTGAACTAAGGTTGCACTAGACTTTGTTTGTGATGAAGCATTGTATCAAAAGTGTCAAGTTGATCTAGTTTGAGTCTTTCTTTGCATAATTTTTAGTAACAGAGCCAGAAGCTCTCTAGGAAACGATTTAATTATTTTGGATAATGTGGTTTAGTGAGATTTGATGTTTAAGGATGGCTCGTAATAAGAAGAAAGATGGGCAAGGGGCATCAACATTATTAAATACATTGTTCAAGGTGACAAAGAAGCTACAGGAGGAAGAAATGGAAACCAAGAAAGAAAGCAAGTTGGAAAAGGAAAGATTATTCTGGACTACCTGCAAGTCCAAAGGTAAATGTTGTCAAGTTGTGTTTTCAGATAATTGCATGGATAATATTGTTTCTTAATATATGGTAGATAAATTGGGTTTGAAAAGAATACAACACCCTACACCCTATTTAGTGAGTTGGCTTCAAACAGGTAACTAGGTAACCGTACATGAGAAATTTACAAATTTGAGTTTCAAATAGGCCCTTATAAGGATGAAATAGTTTGTGATATTATGCATTTGGATGTATGTCACATTGTGTTTGGAAGATTGTGGCATTATAGCAAGACAACAAAATATAACAGGAAAAATAACACATATGATTTGGACAAAGATGAGAAGAAATACGCATTAACAGACTTGAAGGGTGAGTGCACAGGAATTGAAAGCTTGTTGTTAAGTGAGAAGATAGACGTACGACAATATGAAGCAAAGGAAAATCAGGTAATGGTTGAGGAAATAATTTTGAAAACATGTTATTTGAAAAACTAGTTGAAAAAGAAATGGAATAAATTTCTTTTGAATTCGCTCAAACTAATAAAAGTAATAGTGACATTGGTGTTGAAGTGGTTGATGTTTAGGAAGAAGAAGAAAGAACAAAAGAAGTTATAGAGGACTCACGAATAGTCCAAATAGAGAAGCTATTCATGGAGGATAAGGAGATAACATGGTTCTTAGGAGAAGAACCGAGAGTTGAGAATGTTGATGTCAAGGAGAACAAAAGAATGGATGAGCAATTTAAAAATAAAAATGAATGGATAAGTAAGGTTGAGGTGAAGCCAAATATTTTGGCAAATAAAATGAAGAGAAAAGAATGTATGGCAAACAACATGAGGTGGATGAAGAAGTGAAGTATGCAAACAAAGAATATGATTTCTTTAATATGTTTGTTTCCTATGCAGGTAAAGAATACAAAGTGGATGAAAGAGAACATAAAACTCCAATTGCAGTCAAAGCTAAAGTTAGAATGAGGAGACAAGCAAAAAACCATGGATATATAACACCAAGTTGGCCTTGGATCAAGAAGCATGTTGTTGGAACGCAAGGCACAAGTGAACTAGTTGAAAAAAATGTGGTTGAGATCTAGCAAAAAGAAAAAATGCACGCATGCAAAGGAACTGGAAGACAAGAAAGAAGATTCATATTTGAGATGGAAGTCAAATTTTCTCTCCCCTAGGGAGTATGATGCAGGGACATCTTTTGATGCATTTTTGGTCATTTTACAAAGTTTTTTATTTTGAGTTGTTTTGATGTGTTTTGGGTCAATAGGTCAATTTGGACCATTCTAGGCCACTTGAGATCCTTTTCAGTCATTTTGGTGATTAGGAGCAAAAAGTTGTAAAAATTGCAAAGGTTGTCATGTCAAAGTTGTAAAAAGTTGCAATTTTGGTTTTTGGTAGTTGGAAGTCGGTTTGGCAGTTGTGAATGGATGTAATTTCATAAATATGGCATGTAAACTTGAACACCAAGATTAGAGAACAAATTGAATGAAAAAAATGAACATTTTGGAAGCATTTTCTTATGTTTTCCATGGTGTAACAGCCAGAAAACCTACATGTATGGCCATGTACGGATTGGTAAGGACCCGCACCTTCTTGGAAAAGTTGAAGAATATTTTTATCTTTCTAATGATTTTGGTTTGAGTGAATTTCATCGTGTTTTGCAAAAGTTATGATCAAATTAGTGATTACCATGTACAAATATTCATTGTTTTCTGCCTGAAAAATATCTTTTGTATGGATTGTATGACTTGATACGGTAAAGGGAAGGCATGTGGATGATAAAGCTATGAAATACAAAACTTTTTTGTTTTTTTTGGAGTCATTTCATTAAGTTTTGCATAAGTTATTGCATTTTTGGTGATGACAACCCTGTACCCTAACAAGGGTTTCCAACAACACTAAAAAAATCATATCTCCCATTTGATATAGTGAAAAATCCTAGTTTTTTATGAGATTTTTTTTTTGATAGCTTCTAATGTTTTCCAAGTTTTGAGGTCGATATCTTTTGGCCACAGGGATTTATGGATGACTGTCATGTTGAAAATCTTGTCAAAAGGGAACAAAAACATGTTTATTTGAGAGTTTGATATAATCAATGCATTGTTTGTTCATGGGAGGTTGGGAAACAATAAAAGGAGTTGTAAGAGGCCGGATCAACCAATTTCTCAAGCATTATGTTTTTTGTTGATGCTGAACCCATTAGGTCATTGTGACAGGATGCCAAAGTTGAACTAAGGCTGCATTAGACTTTGTTTCTGATAAAGCATTGTATGTAAATTGTCAAGTTGATCTAGGTTGAGTCTTTCTCTGCATCACTTTAAAACTCAACCAACATTACCATATTGATAAATGACATGGACCAAAATTGATCCATGTCATGAAATTAATCTAAATCAAAACACAACCATGTAAAACCTTTATAATAATTATAATGGGTAATAGAAACATAAGTAACCAAGTGACATGGGAGAAAGGTTTTGGAAACAATATGATGGATTAAGAAAAAAGAGTTAAAAGGATTTAAATTGGATTGATACAATAATGGAAAATTGCGATTTTGAAGCACTTATGTGAGGGTTTGATATGGAAATAGTTGAGAACTCTTAAAGGCAACAAACAATGACTTGCATTCATAAAGTGATGATGTGAAACACAATAAAATGGAAAAATAAGATAATGGGGGATTAATGGGAATTAAATAGGATGGAATAAGGTCTAAAAATTAGCAAAATGGAGGTGGATTTGTGAAGGTTTTGAGGGAAACAAAGAGGAAATAAAGATTCATAGAGGCTACGGTTTCAATTATGAAAATGGAGAGGGTGGGAGATAAAAAAAATTGATTGGAATACAATGGGAAATGAGTATGAATGTATTGGATTAGTGTGGGGGGTAGATATGAAGAGGACCATTTTTTTTTTTTAAAGGGGTAAAAACTTTATTGAAAGCAAGAAATAGACAGTACAAAGGGATCAGGGAACCCGTAGGCTCCCAAGAGAGAAAGCCCAAAAACACCCCACCAAGACAAAAACCACCATTCAAACTGTCACAAACACCTTATCCATCCATATCATCAGCAATGACCCTCTCTAATTTATGAAAATAATTAGGGGATAACTGTCCCCACTCCTCAATCTTCCAATCATCAGCATGCTTTAAAGCCCACTTAGCCAAACAGTCAGCAACCATATTCCATTCATGTGGGATGTGGGCAAAAGACACCACTTCTAGTGTAGATCATATCTGCAAAATCTAACGAACCACTAAGGAAAGTTTCCAATTAACCTCAACCACCTTTTTCTCGTGCAAAAAATTAACAATGATCTGTGAATTAGATTCATAGATAACCCTACACCAACCCAAAGCACAAGCACACTCAATAGCTCTGAGAATCACCAACCCCTCCATAAGGTTGTTAGAATGCTGCCCTTTGTGAATGGAAAAAAGAAGAAGAAAATAACTGAGCCAAAACCATCTCTTCCAACTCCTCCAATCCTAACGGACCCAAGATTACCCTAGAGGAGCCATCCGTATTGATCTTTAAAACATCCACCGAAGGAGGCAACCATCTTCCAGCCCTTTGAACCTTCTTTTTAGCCTGCCTACCTCTTTTGGCACAAGCAGAGACAAAATTCAACCCCTGTAAGCCCAATCTATTCACAATCTCATCATCACTCCTTTCCAAAGGATAAGCCGCGTCACATTTGGCTTCCACTGTCTCTTGGATCATACCAACAATTTTGTGCCAAACCTCTTGAACCATCAACCTATCCCCACGAAAAATCCTATGATTTCTTTCCAACCAAATTTTCTAAAGGATGAAAGTAGGACCAACGCACCACACAATCTAGAGGAAAGAGGCCTAGGGAGGAGGTCTTCCAAGACTTCCCCAAAACTCAATAAGGGAAGAAGCATGAACACATGGATGTTTCCAAACACCCCACCATGTATGCCAAAGCAGCATAGAATAAGAACACCAAGAAAACAAGTGGGAAGAATCCTCCTCACTCTAACTGCACAAAACACAAATAGAGGGAATCTAGAATCCTCGCTTCCAAAGATTATCCCAGGTCAAACATCTATTCCAAGCCAGAGTCCACACAAAATAATTACACTTTGGCCATGAAAACTTGTTCCACACATGTTTCCACCAAGGGACCTCCACCCCACCAAACTTATGAGCCAACAACTCCTGATACCCACTAGCCACAGTGAAAACACCCTTAGGATTTGAGGTCCAAGCAAGAATATCCTTATCCCTTAGGGAGTTGCATTGTCTACCAGCCAAATATATTTTGAAGCTCAACACAATCCTCCTCCAACCCAACCACAGGCCAATCACAAGGATCCTTCCACCTAGCCACATCCATCTGCCCACATGGATAAGAGGTCTTAAAATCAATCACCCTTAACCAACCAACCTCTTGGAAGCATTGAAAAAGATTCAAAAAATTAGGATACTGGCACAAAATGGGGGGAAAATCATCTCAAGAATCCAACCAAAAGAGGGCCTCAGCCCCCCTATTATATATCCAGAATAAGCCCTCCTTGATCAATGCACCCCCTTTCTTAAGTGTTCCCCAAATCACAGAGCCTTTCCCCACTAGACGTAACCTGGGAATCTCCTCCTTCAGAACCCCCGACAAGTATTTATGAGATAAAATCTTGGCCCAAATCACCACCTCTAATAAAGCTTTGTAGCCAACGCCAACCTAGACCAAGTCGATTGCCGCAATCCAAGACCCCCAAATTGCTTCAAGCTACACACAATATCCCACATCACAAGGCTCCACTTAGAAGAGGACAAGTTGCCCACCCATAAGAATTCTCTAGCCAAAGAATCCAAATCCTTCACAAACTCAATCAAAGGCACTTGGAGCATACACATATAAATAGGAAGAGCTTGCACCACAAATTTAAGCAGCTGAACATGCCCAACAAAGGATAACCATCTATGATTCCAACGATTAACCTTCACACAAAACTTGTCCAAAATATTTTGCCATGGCTCCCTAGGGAGGCTACCAAGAGAGATAGGAATGCCAAGATAAGTTAAAGGGAGAGACTCAATCTAAAACCTTAAGATATGAGCAATCCTTTGCTGAATAAGTCACAGAGTATTGAAGAAAAAAATTAAATATTTATCTTCATTAATCATTTGACCAGAAGCAACAAGATAAATATCCAAAGCCTTGCACAAATTCGTGATTTCTCTGACTTAGCCATACCCATCTAAATGGTATCATCCACAAATTGCAAGTGAGACTGGGGAGGCAAACCATTTCCCCACACCCAACCTTGAGTAAGACCCAACTCTACATTACGTTTCACCAATCTCCCCAAACCTTCAACAAGAAGAATAAATAAATAAGGAGAGAGAGAGGATCCTCTTGATGAACACCTCTAGAAGCACTAAAAAGAGAAGAAGGCTCACCATTTATCAACACTAAGAAAGAAGTGGAAGTAACACAAGACATAACCCATTGGACCCACTCTTCAACAAAACCAAAGGTAATAAGGATTTTTCTCAAGAAGGACCACTTAACTCTATCACAGGCCTTTGCCATATCCAACTTGATGAACATAGCCTTTTCCTTTGAGGTTGCCATAGAATGAGTGGTTTCAATAGCAATGACCACCCCGTCCAGAATTTGTCGATCTTCCACAAAACCACTTTGTTCCTCCGTTATAAGCCATCTAAGCCATCACTTTATCCTTTCAACAATCAACTTGGAGATGATTTTATAAACTGCATTACAAAGGGAAATAGGTTGAAAATGACTCAACCGATCTGCCCCTTTGCATTTGGGAATGAGATCAAGGAAGGTAGAGTTCAAAGCCCGCAACATTTGTTTATTCCTCTAAGACTCATGAACCACCTCCAATAGGTCCAACTTAATGATATCCCAAAATTCCTAATAAAATTCAATCAGAAAGCCATCAGGGCCCGGGGCTTTCCCTTTCTTCATTTGGAAAACAATAGCCTCCAATTCCTCCAGTGAGATAAAGCCCAAAATATGCTCATTCATCTCCCCAGTAACCAATGAGGGGATTCAAGACAAAACATGGTTTTCTTCTACCAAACCATCATGAGAATCCTCTCTAAATAAAGAAGTAAAGAACTGCGAAGCTTCTCTAGACATATCCTGCCAAGAAGATAAATGAACCCCCTACCATTCACAAGAAAAGGCATAGAATTACCATGTCTCCTAGATTTCACTAAAATGAAGAAGAAATTAGTGTTTCTATCCCCCTAACGCGATCCTTTTGCTTCCAATAAATTTACTCACGCATCTCACACTCCTCCAAAGCTTTCACAACCCTTCCCTCCTCCCTAAGTAAGTCCTCTAAAAGACCAAACTCCCTTATCTCCCGAGCGATGACATCCAACTCCGCTTGAGTAGCAACCATAGCATGGAAAATATTTCCAAAACATTTCATGTTCCACCGTTTGAGCTGATATTTCACATATTGTGGCAGTTTGGAAAAATAATACATAGCAATTCCATGAGCAGGTATTCCCATTCGCCACCATTCAACCATATGCATCTGTAAAGAAGAATCTCTTAACCACATAAGCTGGAACTTGAAAGATGGGGACCGAGAAACACGAGTAGAAGAAGCACATAACTTAATAGGCCAATGATCCGAGCCCCTCTAGTCCAAAATCTCATAGCAAGTAGACCACAACCCACCAACCTAGGAACAAGAAACCAAAAATGGGTCAAGTCTCTCAACAATACAATTCTCTCCCATTCTCTTGTTGTTCCAAGTAAACTGACCATTACGGGGCTTAATATCGACTAGGTTCAAGGCAAATATGTTATCACAAAGAAGGAAGGCAGAAGGCTCCAACCTCACAATACCACCCTTCTTCTCATCCAACTCAAAAATGGCATTGAAGTCACCTACAATAAATACAAGGAAAAAAAGGAGCAAGGCTCCGAATGAAATTGATATGAGACCACAATAAATACTTACTAGGAAAATCAATAGGTACATAGATGTTTGAAAGAAGAATAGATTCTCTTGACTCCAAACTTGAAGCAACCATAGAGATGGAAGACCTAGAGTACATCCACCAAAGAGGACGAATATTCAATGGGTTCCACAAGCAAGCCACCCACCTGCGTTACCATGAGCCCCAATACACTGGAAGTCACCCCACCCCACAGCTTTGGGAGCAAACTAACCATACTTTCAACAGTCAACTTAGTCTCCTGTAGAAAAAGAACATCAGGAGAGTGAATTCTCACCAATTCACGAACAACTTTTTGTCGAGGGCCATTGTTCAAGCCCCTTACATTCTAGGAGAGGACTATCATTTCAGAGGGTTAGAAAAATGGGAATCCAGGGTCTTAACAGATCCATACTCCACCAAAGCCTCCCACATTATCTTTATTTTTTCTAAATCCTTCTTTCTCCCAACTTTGGAAGACTTCTCAGCCTTTGGTCTTTCTGAAGAAGCCCCAACAAACGAGAGGCTTTATTGCCTTTTACCGAATCAGACCCCACTTTCACCAGTGGAGTAGAGATCTCTCCCTCCCCCATTTTGGCATCCACAAGAGTCTCAGACCTCCCATGAACCACCAAACTAAGATCCATTTCCATTTGCAAAGCACTGGCCTCTTGAGAGGTCTGGTTGTAATTTGGAATAATTCCCTCCTAAACCACTTCCAAAACACCCTGATCCATAATCATCATACCCAAATTCACCTCCTGCTGACTGAGATCATCTAGAACCTCAAATATATTAAAGGTATCACCTTCCTGGCGCTCCTTTAGAGTCCTCTTTTGACCTCGGTTCCTATTACAAGCCTTAACAGGTATAGAAACCTTTGCACCAACAGCCACACCAGGAATGGGGTCCTCGCCTTTGTCAACCTTAGGAGGGTTGCGGGGGGGCTGAGTAGTCTGAGACTCAACAGGTTTATAATTCGGGCATCTTCTCTACAGATGACCATATTCATGACATAGATGACAACGAAAAGGCAATGTCTCATAATCCAGCTGCTACACCCATGAATATGAACCCGCATAAATTTCCAAAGAATCTGGAAGAGGGTTATTTAAATCCATCTCAACACAAATGTGAGAAAACGTCATTACCTTTCTATCCCGATTTTGTTGAGAAGAACCCATTAGTTTCCTCAGCAACAAAGCAACCCTATGTAAGATGTCATTGCACCAACATTCAACTAGAAATATAGGGAGAGACACCCATACCGAAACCCGATTCAGGAGCTCCTCTGAAGGATCAAAACCTGCATGCCAGGGTTTAATAAATAAACCAATCTGATTGTGGAAATAAGGCCCACCTTTGAAAACTCTATTGCGATCTTCCATACAATTAAAAGTCACCATGAAGTAACTTTTCGCCAACAACATTATTTCCATCTCTCCCTCTAGGGACCAAGTTCGATGAGCCCACGATTCCAAAAGTTGGATTGAAACCCTAATTCCCAAAATTTGTAGAGCAAAACATGCTTCAAGTAATACTCAATATCCTCTGTAATCGATTATGGTTGAATTACCAACACCGACCTATCTATGGTACGTTCCAGGAAACCATTTATCTTCGAGATACAAGGACCTCCAGATGGCTCAAATCCTCCATTGCCTGACTTATTTGAAAACAAATTATTATCAAAAACCCTCAACAAATGACTTAGAGAAGAACCCGTAAATGCAACTCAAAAATCCATAGAAGGTTTGACCCCCAATGACTCCCCCGGAGCCATAACTGAGATGCTGAAACACCCTTAAACCCCAACATCCAGAGCCCCTCACAAACACCAATACCCACGCTTCGAATAGGAAAACAAAAGAATATAAAAGAGAGCAAAAACAAAGAAGAATGAACGCAACCATAGAGAAAAAGAGAGGCTGAACTTAGCCCCAGTCGATGACCAAAATCACCACCCCCGCATGCAAGAACTACCCCAACCCCAAAAATCACCAACAAAAAGATAGAGAATAGCTTCCCAAAGTGCACCTGAAGAGGACCATTATAAATATCAAATAAATAAACAAATTCCACATAGAAACCTTAAAAGGAAATGACTCACCCAATGAAAACCCTTCGAAATAAACCACCTATTATTGAATATTTTGTTGCACCATTGCCTAATGGAAAATAAAAAAATTATGAGATTTGGGATGGAGCTAACCCACTCCTTGAATTTTCAAAGCAATATTGAGGTGTCATCATCGAGTAGAGATAGTCAAAATAAAATGAACTCATAAATTTAGTTCTCTTGTGTAAAAATAAAATAAGGTGGCTTGATTTAAAAGAACTTTCTAAGGGAACTTGAGAAGTAAAACTTAGTAGGTGGGAACCAACAAAAATTAATGATATTACATCCCAAATTAATGGCATAAGGATGAAAAGTCAAGGTTTCCCTATCACGTGTCAAATTGTGAGCATTATTTACAAATAAGCATCAAGCTCAATTTTTTAGGGGACATTAGGCTTGAAGGGGGTCATCTTGTGGTGGGTGGTCACGTTAATTTCAATTTTGGAAGGATAAAGTGAGGATTCAACATAGGATGAGGCTAGTCACAACATTTAATGGTTTAACAAGAAGGTAAAGGAGGATAAATTAATAAAAAAGACGAGGCAAGAACATGAAAGGGGATAAAAATTAATTGAAATGAACACATAAGAATTCTAAACAAGACCATGGAAAAATATAAGAATAGGGACATTGATGAATATGGATGACTTGGGCTAGGGATAAGGGGTCAAGACATAAAGATAATGCACACATGGCTTAGGCTAAAATAGTCATGTATAAAATATGTGCTAGAAACTAGAGTTAACGATTTAATTCCAAGAAATCATGGAAAGTTTTTATTTGTAGTGAAATTTATATGATATAAAAATATGACTTGATAAAAAATATAAAAAATGATAGAAACAACTCTTTAAAAATTCAAAAATTACAACTCGAATATACATAAAAAATTCCATAACCCATTAGTTTGCATCATTCTTAAATCGTTGACTATTTATTTTACATAATTGACACAAATAAAAAATGCTAAGAAATTCCATTTTTACTTTCCCACTTAGGACAAAAATTGTGACACATTACTGTGGGATAACCTAAAAGCAAGTTTCTTTATTTATGAGCTTTATTGGGGTTGTAGGATGTAGAAAATAGGATATATAGTTTAAACAATGAAAGTATGTTGGACTTTAATTTTCCAACTTCAAAAATAATGATACATATAAATAGAAATAAAATAACCGTAAAGAGAATGCAAAACATAACACAAGATACACGTAGAGAAACCTTTGTGAGAAAGAAAAACTCCACACCCAAACAGATCCAAGTTCTATTAATCCTTTAATAATGTTTTACATCAATACACTTTATCTCTTTGAATTCTTGCATCTTTTCATTCTACTACAACTTGCAAAACAACCTATCCGACCTTTTACTCCAAGCTCCAATTTATAGAAGAATTACAAAGTGAAACCATGAAATGGTTTTGGAAACCATTTACAAGCCCAAAGGATGTATGATACCCAAATTCATTGGACTCAAAACCAAACACCCTCCTTACTAGTCTAAGATGAACTTGGTTATTATATCATATTCCTTACATGTTGTAATAGTGGCATTATTAAGAATATTTGACTAACCAAATTTGGGTGTTCAATTTGTCCCTATTCTCTTATGTATTACATGCTTCACCACGTGTCCAACATTTTCATAAGGATAATCAAGGTTCTAATGTCACCTCCCTCTTACATGCACTTAGATGTCATTATAATTAGTCATATATAACCTTGGTGAAGACTAGTCAATATGGTCTTACACACCTCCCAAGATGTTGGCACATGCTCAAACACTTGTCAAGATAAAAGTGGAATGCCTACATCTTCATATGAGGAAAAAATCCATTAAAAGATGTAATCTATGCCACTTCAAAATGTGATGCCAACATTTCCAAGTGGAGACAAAAGGCACAAGTGATAAAATAACAATACATACAAAATCTTAAAATATGAGAATTAGGATTGCAAGGTTGAGACACTTTATCCCAACATATGAGGCTACATTTTGGATTGTTTGGCTAGTCCTCTTATCTCTCTATTTCAAGATATTCTATCTCTTCTTTAGGGGGATTCTTTTCTTTTTTTGGGTTTTTTTTTTAATTTTTTTATGTACACGGGTACCTCATTGAGATTCATTTATTGGGAGCCATCTTTTCACCCACCTAAGCTACATTTAAGAGGGGTGTAAGTGTAGGTTTTTATTTTCCTTTACATTTGGATTTATTTATTCAACCTTGCTTAGGTTTTTAAACATTATATTTATGAGGGTAGGCATCATCTTCAACAAGAGAGTGTGTAACTTCCACATATTCTTGGTAGTTGGAGTCACTTGTTCTTTTCAATGTATTTTCCACCTTTCTCAACCCTTATCTAAATTTTACTAAGTGGCTACAATTGTTTTTTGACATCTTCCAAGTAGGTGTAACTCTTGACTATTTTTGGTAGTTGAGTTTTTTCCTCCCATTGGATGTGTTTGCCTCTCTTCTAACTATACACACAATACTCATCTCTCATTTTTGATGACAAAGTGAGCTTTCTTTATGTTATTTTGTAGGTCTCTTGTATTGTTGGGAACTAACTCTATTTTGCTATTTTAATTTTAGGATAATCTATTAAACAATTTTATTGTATGTAATCCTACATTAGGCCTTATATAGTTTCATGTTTATTTACACCAATCTAGTGCCTATTTATCATAAACATTCCCTAGATAATAAGACAATGTGAATCTTATCTTATGAAGAATAATCTAGTTTTTTTTATATATTATCCTATTTATATTTAATTTTAAAAATAATAATTTTTATTTAGAAACATGTTTTCTTAATAATTTAAAATAATAAAGTAATTACATGTTTTAAAAAATAAAATTAAAACATACAAATAAAGCTCCCACATGAGATTTACGATGGTGAAACTCAAACAAGAGAAAATTTTAAGAGGATAGCCCTATTGTACCTTTTCTTACCATCATGTCTCTCAACATTACATCTCAATTTGCTTACTCATGTCCTCCAAGAACACCAATAAAATATCAACAATGTCCTTATAGATCCTTGGGTTTAACAACTTACTCTAACATGATTTTTTAATCTCGAACTTACATGCTCTAACTCGTAAAACACTTAACAAAAAGAATTACATAACCCTCAAAGGGTGTACATATATAATCTAAATGACATAAGCCTTCAAAGAGACAAAACTTATAATATCTGAACTTCTTGGACTCCATGTAGTATACTATTTTATCTTTTTTAATAGTTTTGGCTTTGTACAAATACCTCATAATGTCTTGTTCTATGTAGGATTAGTTTAACATTACATGAATCAATATAATAAATTTAGTTACAATGAAAGTGGTCAAGCACTCCCTTTTCATAATTGCTAGACCACCTTAACACCATTCAAAATTTACATACATCAATATCTTAAATTTTTTAATCCCATTAAAACTATTTTTACTAACATACATAATATAAAATTAATAACTTAAATTAATTATAAACTATTTTGTATACATAATCATTTAAAAAATATTTCAAATTGCATACATAATCAATTTAACTACTAAATTAAAATTAATAACTCATATAAACATTAGTAACTTTTCTTATCGGAAACAAATACCTTCTCACCTTCAAATTAATATAATAAAAATATCAATGTTGAAAAAGGCCCTATGCTCTAAATTACCAATTTTTTATTTATTGTTTATTAATGGGAATAGTCCTAAGAACGAATTTTAAATGCTAAGAACTTTCCACCGCGACTCCTTTATCATCGATTGTGGTTATACTCATTTGGAGAAAAAAAAAAAACCCAGAACTCATTGGAAATCCTCGGAAACAAAACTATAAAAATTGGTCTTGCACAAACATGCCTAACCATTTGTACTCATTTCCCACATCTTCTGTACAAATCTTGGGCCGGATGCATTTTTACCATTTATTTTTCAGCGTGGCCGAACGCTAATTTGTTCTGTATTTGACGAATGCTTTTGCTTTGGGAAATTGGAAGATTTTGCAATTCGCTAGGTTATTACGACTGTGTTCTGGATTTTATTTCAATTTGAGCTTTGATTGATACACGATGAAGCCATTAAGATCTCCTGATGGCAATATTTTCAAAATCTTTGACGGAAGAAGCATCAATCCTCTGCAGGTGCCCATTTCATTACTATTCTTTTTCTTTTTTTAAATCTTTCTGCGGATACTAATGAATTCTCTTGTTATTTTTGATAATTCGTTCTTTCAGGCTTAATTACGATCATTATCTAGCTTGAGAGTCTGAAAAAAGATTTAGCATTTATGTTTAACTAAGATTGGCCATAACAATGTAAATATGAGTACAAAGCTATTGTAAAAAAATATGCAGAAGAGGATGCAAAATCTTATACGCATTTTTTCCAAAAGCCTTGCTGCTAAAAACTTATGTTCTTAATACAAATAAGCTTAATTAGCTTTTCTTGTCACCATATTTAGAAACCTTGCTTGTTTAGCCATCCCTAACCCTTGCGCTGCCTGTGTAAGGCGGTACGGAATCAATTATTGTGAGCTGTTTGAGAGAATGAGTAGGGGATCTTTTTAAATTTAGCCAGCTCAAAATCTAGCCAGTGGCATGCTTTGAAGTTGAGACTTTGTAAGAAGCTTAAGAAAACAGGGGAGCTTTCAGGCTATACAATTTTGTTTAAGATTGTGTATAAATATATATTCTATAAGTATTGCATGAAGTTTCTGCGACGGGGTCTGGGATGGGAACAGAACGTTTGGGACGGGAGAGGAGAAGATAAAAGTGTATGTATAAATTGAAAAAAATAACCCGAGTAAAATAGACCTAATCTTTTGATTATTTTGCATAGTCATTCATTATTAAAGATTCCAAACTCTGAAATAAATTGAGAAATTAAGGACACTTTCATGATCTATGACAAGAAATATAAAGTTCTAAAAATGTAAATATGAATGTTCTTTTCTAATTCGGCCATGGTTTGTAATGATAATACATCATTTTCCACGGGTTCGATTCAGACAAAGCATTATATGACATTATAATAGTAGAGATTACTGGAACATAAATTTTAACTACTGTTCTACTTGCTTGAACAAATGAAAGTAGTAGAGGAATTAATGCTGCTCCAAATCAGAGAAATAATTGAAAAAAAATTAAAGGAATTCCCAAGTAATCCCAAGTGACATTCCTAACAACTACCCGGATTTTTTATTTTTATCCTAGAAAACCTTCAAAGGGGAAATCAGCTGGTTAGCAACAATCGCACGTCTACCTAAATATTATTAATCACCAAGAACCTAAGTTGCCGGTCCTGGTATGGGTTTGGGGTTTGGGTATGATGTCAAGGCATTTTTTTTTAGACCGCAGGAATTGGTTGGGTATCCATTCCCCTATAAACTGCAATGCGCCTGGTAAACTTTTTTCACATGACTAATGGCGCTAGTGCGACACGTCCTCCGGTACCATGGGGACGGTGGGGAGACTAGACCTCGTGACCTCTTGCCTGCAACATGATGCTTTAGCCAATTGAGCTAGGCCCACTGCCCCCAAATTAATATTAAGGTTTGGGCCTTGGTTGTTGGCACTATAGGTAAGAAGCCCCACCAGTTCACTAAGGAGCCTCCCCTTAATACGAGGGTAAACAATAAACTCCATTGTTGACACGGTAGAGAGCGACCTCGCGAGGTTTGAACCTTGGTTGTTTGCTCTACAGGCAAGAAGCCCCACCATTTCACCAAAGGGTCACCCTCATTAAGGCATTTTTTTCAATATAACTATAATTTATAAATTTATATAAGAAAAGTTATAAAATATATAAATAATAATACTCAATATAACTATTATATATAATTTTATATCGATTAAAAATTATAAAAATAGTAATACTCATAATTACTAAAAAGTAAAAAACAGTAATGCTCAATTAATATATATAAAGTTAAACAGTAATACTCAATATAGCTATAATTTATAATTTTATATCTACTAAAAATTATAAAAATTGTAATACTCATAATTGATTAGTAATACTCTCTCTCTCTCTTTATATATATATATATATATATATATATAATATACATATATAAATAAATATAAACAGTAATAATAAATACAACTATAATTTATAATTTTATATCTATTAAAAATCATAAAAACAGTAATATTCATAATTTCTATGAAAATATTTAAATTCTTCATAATTTGCAAAAAGGGAAATGCTCATAAATTCATATTTCAATGATTTGTCAAATGTCAATACAAAATGAAAATTACATTCAACATTTAATATTTAATAATCTTTATATTGTTCTTCATGGAGAGCATCAAAGTCAACATTTGGTTCAATTTCATTTGAACCACAATCAACTACAACACCACTCCCACTAGCCGTGCCATATGTAGACGCCGCCTCATCTATAGAGACTTTGGCAAGTTGTGCAACAATAGTGTCTAAGTTGGCACCTAGTTTTTATTGCAAGAGGCTATAGGTAAATAGAGCCATGGCCATGAATGCACCCACCACCATCCATGAACATCTTTCTTGTACTTGTATTGAAGAGCACAAACATCATGATTCCTTGAAGATATGAAGCGCCAAACTCACTTAAGACAACCTTTGTAAATCTACATTTGGGAATGCTCTTTTGAATGCAGTTTTGTACCTAGTAGCAACCTCTTCATCTCTGTATAGTGGCACCCTCCTCTGTAAGAAAGGTATCTTTGTGTTATAATAGTTTGGGGACAAATAAACTAGGAGATGCAAGGGCATGGTTGTCTTGTTTCGATGGTCAACAATGATCTTTTGCACTCTTTTGAAAGATGCTTCTGTGCAGTCATGCTCTTTGGCTTCTATTATTGTTCCCATTTTTCCAATCATGGAGTCCATCCAATCATAAATTACGCGCAAACATGGTTGCTTCGTATTAGCATACCTAACCATATTCATGATGAGCTTAGTGAAACTCAAAACATTATTTGACGTGAGCTTACTAGTCATCCTCTAGAGTCAATGCTTTTACCTTTTTGGCTCTCTCTATGTTTGATTGCCTCCATACACTCCAAATAGTGTTGAGAACCATTGCGCTCAATGGCTCTTACACCTTTACAAGTTGTCTCAAGAAGATTGTATGTGATGTGAATTGAGTATTGGCAACCTGACTTGGTGTTAAAAACAAAACAAATTAAAAAGTGAAAAAATAGATGACATAACAATTTTAAAAATATACTAAAAAATAAAATCACCTTCAACAACTCCAAGTTGAAGAAGGTCTTGAAGATAGCTTGGGGCATGTGATGATTTGTCACAAACATTCAAGTAGATTTCTTTGATTCACTTGATCTTTGTGCCATTTTTTGCAATATCAAGTTGAGAGAGTAGATGGCACATGGTGTCCTAAAAATATGCCCATATATATGCTTCATTGTTGAATCAACTGCTCTACAATTTTTAGTGTTGTCCATTATGACTTGGACAATATTTTCAGGGTCCATATTTCAATGGTTTGTATGAGGATATCGGCAATGGAGTTTGCAACGTTCACTTGCCACTCACAATCAAGGGCCTTCAAGAACATCGTCCTTTTTGGGGACACTGTAGTCACATTTATTAATTGTCTATTTTTGCAATCCTTTCATCCATTAGAAATGATAAACACCCTTGTTTTGAGCCATGCATCCTTGATTGCTCTCAATAATGCCTCTATGGAAGTTCTTTCTTTGACCAATAAACTAGTGCACACCTTTTCATACTTAGGACTAATGTAATTAGTAGGTTCATTGACAATTGTTGTCACCATATCATGTAAATATGGTGATTGAACAAGATTGAAAGGAAGCCCATTCTTTAAATGCAACGAGCAATTCCCTCTTCTGCAACCTCCTTTATGTCGTTCTTGAAGACCTTTTCAATGGGCTTCTTTTACGGAAAAGAACCCGTGGGTACTCTCTTCTTGGGAAGATGATGATGACATGAAAGGATGTGGACTAGTTGGTTGTGTTAAGCTAGTAGAAGGTTTTTGCAATCCTTTCTTTGAAAGAGGATGTACTTGTTCCTTGTTGTGTTACCATAATTTATCCCCTTTGCAACTCTTTTTTATTTAGCCTTGGACAAACTGTTATTACAAATCTGGTCATAGGGCATAGGTGAGCTTTCACTCAACTATACAAGTTCTTATGCTTGTTCTGATATTGGTTACAATGCCAGTGATAACTCCCACCTCTAGGAAGTTGCTCAAACAAAAAAAAAAGCATTACAAATTTACAACCTTACACTGTGCTAACTTAAGAAAAACAAAAAAAGGGCATTATAACCTTTATATTATGTATAAAAGATACATTCAAAATATTTTTAAAAAAGAAAAAAACTTAAAAAAACTTGAAAAAATTAGAAGATGAACTCACCTTTGGTAAATAAATTTTGTAGTTGTAGTTGTAGCTCTTTCTCTCATGTAGGTGCAGCTATTTCTCTTGTATTCTTCACTTTCAAAGAAACATCCAACCAACCTTCAAGAATAAAAAATGGCAGCTTGGAGGAAGAAAAATTGTTTCGGTCTCTTCAATTTGTGAAATGAGGCAGAAATGTTTAACTTTAGACAAAATAAGTGAATAAAGATCACGTTAGGGTGAAATTAGGGTTGGCAAATGATTTTGTGTTTTATAATTTTTTTGAAAAAGTTAAAGTTATTGACCTTTTTTGGACTTTCATGTGGGTATGCATGGGTCATCTTAGGTACAGTTCGGGTTTGCCTAGGGTCGACATAGGGTGCCCCAGAGCAGACCCTGGGCAAATCCTAGGCCATCCCAGCTCCAATTTGGAACCAGAATTAGATTGGAAAGGTACAAGGTTGATTTTGAAGAACTTGTTAACATAGCTAGGAACAAGTACAAAGAATAGATACAATTAAAATCGGCTCTAGTAGCTCATTGCCAAGCTCCAAATAACTTCTCCAGCTGAGATTTCCGACACTAACACAAGCCTCCAATGATGCAATCCAACCACTTCATGCCTTTTAAATAGATGCTAGAACATCCCCTTATGTACTAGAAGAATCCAAAATTGGAATTTGAATGGTTTGTTTGTTTCAAATTCTAGGTTTTTCCTATTGGGATGACTATTGTTTTTGGTTAGGTGGTGGTGTCATTTCTTCGGGGAGTGGTTTTGAATTTGTTGTGGGAGTTTTGTTTGCACCGATATGGTTTCATAACCACCCTTATAGGGAACTAATACTTTCGTTTTGTGAACAAAACCGATTGTTTTCTGCTGCTGATCTTTTCTTGGAAACCTCATACTAACGAAGATTTTACCTTACTGGATCCTTGTGGATTACATAGAGCATGAATTATCATTAATTACTTCTTCAGACTCATTTGCTTCATTGTGTTGTAGGCTGGATGCCTTGTCATTATCATTGTTACTCTTTGAGTCTTAATCATATTGCTCATTTAATAGGGACCACAACCAATCCCAAATGCACCCCCTCACTCATTTGCTTGATTTGCATACCCAGGATATAAGTTCTTCATGCTGCTAGAGTTTGTTGATACTTGAATGTCTTCCAATATGTGAGAGGCAAGGCACCATGCATTGAAACTAGCTCCTTCAATCTTCTATAAGTAAGCTTGTTCCATTCAATAGAATGGAGAAAGCTATAGGTGGATTTGTTCCTTTCAGCCAAGAGGAGCCAATAACCTAATAAAGGAGGAAAACAACAAGCATCCATACCTTAGAGTTCCATTGACATGTGGTTGATGTCATCCATGATTCGGATTTTATTGGCAATTTGATGATCCCAATAAACACAATGCTACTACAATGTAACCAAAAGGTACATTGAAAATCAGATTTATTTAAAAAACGTTAGAAAATTCGAGAGGAAATGTGGAACTACAAGACTGATTTTTACTTTGGGATGACAATTTGGCAAGAAATGAAAAGTTTAAAACAGAAAATGAAATGATTTGCCAGAGAATCTGAAAAGCCATGTGACAAGTGTCATCGTGCGAACTGAAGAGAGGGCTTGTTGCAAAGTGGAATTCTTTAAAGCTAAAACACTTACATTTTTGATTTTTTAGGATTTTTGATAATTTTGCATTTTTAAGTCTCTGGATTTTTCAGATTGGTTTTTGAAAAATCTGACATCCTATGGGAAGGGAATGACGTACAGAAAACCCTAATTTTCCAGCACATATTATAGTTTTGGATTTTGACCATTGGTAAAGAAACTGTGACCCTAATAAGATGCTTGTCTTAAGGGAAGGTGACTGCCTAAAGAGGTATGTAGTATCCCTTGTCAAATCTGATCTTAAACTTCTGATTTTTGCCTTTAGGAATTTTGACATAACACTTGGTGTGCAACTGATATGTGCTGGTATTTGTTCTCTGTTTGACTTGTTTTGGGTTTGAATGATGCAATTGATGTTTAAAAGGCTTATCCAGCAATGCAAGATGACTACAAATGAAATAAGAATGAAATGCAAGATATTTTTGTGTTTTCCAATGCATATAAACTATGTTACCGGAATCGGCCCTTTACCCTGCCGATTCCGGGTACGGGTACGTTCCAAAATGGATTCAGCTTGGAAACCTTGCGGATTTGGTCAGGGTACTGATTTTTTTTGCCAAAAAACGCGACCACGAATTTACACGTTTTTACTTCGGATCTCGCCGTTTTTTCATGACGTGGCATTTTAAATCCGATTCGGGCGGAGTTTCCCAAAACTTTTTACGAGATTTCGGAATGGTCAAAGGTAAAAAAACCCTAAGTTATTTTCATTATTATTCGCTGCTCGTTTTGCTTGGTGCTTTCGGCGCTTGTCTTGCTTGCTGTTTTGCGACTTTGAGGAAGATACAGGTCTGTCCGTTCGCCATTGAAACACACGCAAGGAGAAACAGTTGTGGTCGTGCAAGGAGAAACGGACGCCATTGAAGGAAAACACATGGAAATCGCAAAGGCCGTCGATTGATAAAGAAATTTTCCACCATTTTCCTCCATCGTTTTTCTCTGCCGATTTCCTTCGCCATTTTTGTCCGCCATTTCCAGGTATTTTTCAAGCTTTTGAACTTTTAATTTAATTCGAAATTTATATTTTATAATGTTTTGGGGTTTTATTTTTAATTTTAATACTGTTTTGTTTTATAATTTATATGATAATAATCATAATACTAATAAATAATATAATATTGTTTTTATAAAATACAAATTTATAATATATATTATAATATAAATAAATTTATACAGAGTTTTATTTTAATTATTTAGTATTAAGTTTTAGCAAATATTTATTATAATATTATTTATTATTTAACATTTAACATTTATAATTTTATTATATATATAATATAAATAATTAAATTTATTTTAGTATTTTAAATTTTAAATTTAATTCATTTTTAAAGTTTAAAGTTTAAATCTTAAAATAATATTTAATATAAATCTAATTATTATTTTGTATATTTAACATTAAAATTTATTTATTTTGCTATTTCTTATTTTAATAAATAATAATCAATAATTTAAAATTAAAATTATAAATATAAATTATTAAATTGTAATTATATTAATTAGTAATTATATATTAAATGTTTATTAATTTAATTGTAATTTTTAGTAATAAATATTGAAGTATGTTCCATTTAAATTTTAATGTTGATGTCCAAACCAACATTATATTTTTTTAACTTTTATTGTTCAATATTCAATAACTATTTTTTGAATTTTTTTAGGAAATATAATGGCAGCCAGTTCTACTTCTATTGGTGGACCCACCTTTAAAACCGATGCAAATTCACCTCTATGGAAATATGTACAAATAATACAAGTTAAAGGGGGAGGAACATTTGTTTGGATATGCAATCATTGTAAAGTTCAGTATACCAGCTCATACAGTCATGTGAAATGCCATTTATGTGCCATTCCTAGACAAGGAATCACAGTATGTAAAGGAGAAAATGGTAAAGCGTTACATCCTCACAAAGTAGCAGCATATATTAAAGAGCAAGAGGAAGCAGATGCAAGAGTTGGTCATACCACAAACCATCCTTTGTTGAGCGGAAGAGGAAGTGGAAGGGGATCAAAGAGGCCTCCTCCTTCTCCAACACATATTGACTTTGATGATATTGTAGTAGAGAGCCACCCATTTTTGGGTAGAAGTGAAGATGATCCTGTTGGTGTGAAGAGAAGCAAGGGGCCATTAGAAAAAGCATTTAAGCTTGAAGCTAGAGAGCTTGCAGATCAAGCTGTTGCAAGATGTCTATATGCAAACGGTTTGGCATTTAATGTTGTAAGATCACCATATTGGCAAGATATGTTGAGAGAGGCAAGTGACTGTCCACAAGGGTACTGTTGGTGTACGTTTTATCATCCACCGAACACACAGAATAAAATGTCCAAAGACACTCTATCCTCTCTTGAAAAACCACCGCGTATGCTAAGATTGCGAGAAGATCATATGGCGATTCCAAGGTTTCTTTTGTCGGGTCTCGACGTGTGGATAAGCTCAATGGCCGTTGTGATTTGCTGGTAATAAACAAGGGGACTTACGTAAGAAAATCTTCACAAGTTTAGGACTTAGGGAATTTATCATTGAAGGCTTTCTTCACTTTAGGACTTTCAATGTGGATCTGAAAAAAAAAATGGCAAAAGGAATAAGGGTTCAAGAGAATCTAGTCTATGCCTAAGAACTCAAGAGACAGTAAAGACTCGATGTAGAGGATAAACCACACTTTGTTTCGCCTCCTGCAGGACAACATACGCAAAATGGGTGCAATCTTCAAGGGTTGTGAGAATAATTTTCAAACCTCGAATGAGGCTGAAGTTAAGTTTCCACAATTAAGAGCTCAGGCTAACTTTACGCATCGAATGCAAATCATCCATTCGAAGAAAGTATGAGCTACACTTCACCATTGAATCAATACGATCAATCTTTCATCCAATTAACAAACTTTCGAAGCAAATTCTACTTAATCTAACTTTAACTTTTATCTATGGCGGAAGAAGATATGCAACCTCGCTTACTATTTGATAATAAGAAGTTATTCAAGGCAAATCATGCTCAAGAGCTTTTATTATTCGAAATAGTCTCAATGCAACAATCTCATATTCTGTCTCCACACAAATGAAAGTGAGAGAGCACCAATTTATATAGAGTTTCAGAAATGAAATGAAGGGCCGAGATTAAAACAAGATTAACGGCCACGATTATTACAACCAAACCCTAATTAGGGTTACCCAAAATAACGAGTTATCAACTAGTAATCAATCAGTAAAGTGGCAGTTGCAGCTATTATCTAGGAGAGGCGTCCTTATCCTACTAAGAAGCATCGCGTTCTACGAATCTAGACACTACTGCAATGACCTCCTCCATCGTGACAGGTGGTAGCATGCTGATCCGGAATTCAAGCTCATCCAAGTTCTCTGCACATTTGGCAAAGATATTCGCCCATTCTGCTTCCTGCTTCCTAAAGTCATTCCGGATGGCCAAAAGACTTGCCACCTTCGCAAAATCCTTTCTTAGAAGTGGTCCAGTAGTCGAGAAGAAAACTTCTTGAACCTTTCGTTTCAGCTCCTCCAGCTGCATATCCTTTTCTCGGACAATCTTTTGATCAAACATTTCTGCAGTTGTCATGTAAATCTTCTCTCGGATGTCCTTTACCTGCTCCTTGATTCTAAGTCCATCCACTTTTGCCTTCTCCAAAACTTCCCTACGTATAGTTACTGCCCAAAACCAGTGATTGAAATCATATGCTGCTCCTGCAACAATCACCTTCCTGCTGACCAACTCCTCTCTTGGAGTGTTCTTCAATAACCTGAGGCATGGAATAAGCCTCTCCTGCATATCTGGAATGCATTCCCATGTTTCCGCCATATCCATAAGTCTGGAAAGAAAGCATGAGGTTTGCCCATAAGCAAGTGCCAACTTCTCCATGAACAATGCCGCTTTTGTACCTTCACTCGCCATCCAGTCCTGAGCCTCCTTGGCCGTCACCATTCTGTACTCGACATCCTTGGTCACCTCCTGTGATGAATTGAGGAGAGGAGGAACAATCGCACTACCCTGAGCAAGTGGTTGGGTCAAATGCTGGATATATTCCTTAAGACGTTCGACCTCCTTTTTATATTCCTTCTTCTTGGCCACTTCTTTCTTCAGTCTCGCTTTGATGGTTGAGACGGAATTATCTAACTCCTCTACTTCTTGACCTTTCGAGGTCGGGCCAAGGTCAACAGTGGTTATAGCATACTCTTGAGGAGTGATCTCGTCCGGTGGCTTGTCCACCGTGGGTACTGCAATGTGTACGGAACGGTTGCCTGTCTCGTTCCTCTAAATGGTGGAGAATTTCTTGGCAGGCTTCTTGATTGCGACTTGCTCCAATCTCGCCAAGAAATCGGCAGTATCATCCTCCTCTTCTTGAGCTTCTGCAGGTACCTGGATCTTCATTCTCTCCAACAACCACTCTGGAATGGTCGGCTGTTCAATCCCATCCTCGACCTGAATCTCTTCTTCATTCGGAACATCCACAACTCCTCTGAGAGCGGAAATCATTCCCTCCTCGAAGTCATTGTTCCGAGCTTCTATCTCGTTGTCTGAACCTAAGATTTCCGTGCCCGTAGGTGACGGAGGCTCTTCATCATCTAGCTGAATAGGTTCAATATTTTCCTCTTGAACTGTAGGAGGTTCAAGCATCTCTACCAAGGACTCGTCTATAGTAGCCACCAGCTTGTCAAGGTTCTGGGATGCTGCCGAACGAGAAGGTTCTCCCTTATGCCTCTTGGAAGCAGGCTCTGTACTTAGGACTATTTCCTTCTTTTTCTCTCCGATCCCGACCAAGTCCTGATGGGATGCATCGGCATTAGAAGAATATGACTCTGACTCGCTCAGTAGATCATATGTGAGCGTGATTCCTCTCTATCTTAATTCTTGGGCATGATAGTCAACCCACCACTGAGAGTACTTAGTCACTGGTCTCATTAGTGTTGCCAAGTCTGCGTGCTCAGGTTCTAACCATTTCACTGGAGGAAGAGGTCGGCTTTCCTCAAAGAGTGGCTGGATGTGTTTCCCATCATCTTGTAGCTGATCAGGCACCCGGCAGAACTCGATTGTCCTCATGAAGTCTAGTGACATTCTGGACCACATTCTTCGTCTAACTTCATACTCATCGGCAGCATTTGCCCAGAAATTTTCCAGTTCCATTATGTGCTTATACTTTCTTCCTTCTACTGTCCGGATATTATGATGTGGGTCGAAGTTGACCCTGGACTTGTAGGCTGTAAAGGGATACCACTGGATCTCCAACCTTGCACTCTCAGCTGCCTGTGCTGATGGACAATACTCCAACATGTTCCCGATGAAAAATGGGAATGTGACAGATGCCTTCTTGGTTGGTCTTTGGATGTTCTGATACTCCTCCAACTGTCTCAGGACCTCGAGCAGGATCATCCGATTTGTCGGATAGATGGGCAATTTATAGGGATTTCCAGTAAATCCCTGGATCCTAACATATGTGAACTTCAGGAACTGGATGAACCAAGACCCGTACTTGCTGATAAGACTTTTCGCCTCGTGGCTCAGCCTCTGATGCACTCCTCCTTGAAGCTTTCTGGTAATATGCATTAGGAAGGCATCATGCACCCTCCTGAAGTGAGTCTTCTCCTTCAATTGGAGCTGTGGGTAATAGTCGTACGGCCTGAGTTCGTTCTCCCCGTTGCCAATTTTGCCCTTGCAAATCAATCCTGGATACTTGTATGATCTGGCCAACAGGTATACAACATACGAACTCATATGAAAAGACTTAGTCTCTTCGAGGCTAATCAATTGTTCGTAGAGGTTGTCACTTATCATCCGTGACCAATTGAACATTTTGACGCTAGAAGTGACCTCGTCTATGAAATAGTACATCCAGCTCTCGAAAAAGGCGCCTTGCGGGTTACCGGCTATTCTGTTCAGCATCAGTATGATATCCCCAAAATCTTCCTTGAAGTCTGTCCGGCGAGGTCTCTTGGGCATCTTCTTGATTGAAGGCTTAGGCTTGTCCATCCACACCTTGTTAACTGTTGTGGCGCACAAATCTGGTTGACTGTCATATAACCTTTTGGCCTCTTCCTTGGTCTTATAGACCGTTCGTGAATGTTTCGGGATGCCGAAGGTCTCCTGGATTGCCACTTTGCCCAAGTGTGCCAAGATTCTTCCATCAGGTGCGATGATCTGTCTCTTCTGAGCGTCATAGTGGAGAGCACACTCCACCATCAGTTCTGCACAATCCATTGCTGGTGGGAATCCAGCTGCCTGAAATATCCCGTTTCTGACTATCCATCTGGCTATCGGTGTGGGAAGTCCCTTCTGCCCATACATTCTTTTCTTAAATTCATCAAAGTCGACGTGTCCGAGATCGGTGTCCACGACATTCTTCCATTTTGAAATGACTTTGGTCTCTCGTTGAGCACCCTTGCTGGCAAACTTCATTTTCAGCTTCTTTGATGGTTCGCCTACCGTGGTCGTCAACCTGCAGTCCAAAAGATTAACATTAATACAAAGACTTTTTCAAATAATTAAATCTCATGCCTTGGATTCAAAAATTTACTTTCAGCTGTTTAAATAATTAAATTGTTGCGAAAAAGCAAGCTGAAAGTAAATTGGATGAAGTTGAAAATTTCGCTAGAACTTCGTCAAGATGAAAAGACAGAAAAGAGATAGTAAATCAACTTGACGGAACATCAAACCTCAATGAAGAAGTATTGGATGCAAATCAGATTTAAAAAAATCTGATTTTTAGAAGAAGAAGTGCACCCCTCTTGCACAGAAGAATTTCAGCTTTCAATAAATCTCTTCTCTTTCCTGCGAAAATTCTTCAGCATAACACTATTTCACCTTCTGGAAAATTCGACTTTGCCTATTGATCAACCAATTGCCTGATAATTTCGAGAAAGATTAAATTTCTCTTCAGCTGTGTGTGAAAAAATGAGTTGCTGAAACTCATTATAATGCTGAAGGATTGAATTCATTTTAGCAATTGCCATCTTCTCTCTTGATCTCAATTTGTTTTCATTTATTCAAACAGGCAAGTTTCCTTTTATTTTTCGAATAGACTCAGTCTCGAGTTTATCCGGGCAAATCTCACTGATCTATAAAAATTTGATTTTTCGCTTAATGTTTATCTTTGATTTTTCGAATTTTTAAAAGAAAACATTAAATATTTAATTAAATTCATGGCGAATTTAATTTTGCCCGTTGGATTTCATCTCTGCCTGGCGTACTGTACTTCCTTCCAATTCTCGTCTGGCAAATTTGATTTTGTCCAAGGCATTTTAAATTTCCAAGTAGTTGAAAATAAATTATTAAAATATTAAAAATATTTTAATTTATTCCAACCCGTTCGTTTTGGACCCATGGCTATTTCGATTTTCTCTTCGTTTTCTTTGGCTAAAAGTTTATTTTCCGATTTTATCCTCAATTTCGTCTAGCCAAGTCAAAGCTTAAGCCATTCCGCCGACAAACTTTATGCCAGATCCCTTTTTTTCTTTGCCATAGGCGAAATTTTAATAGCATTGAGCCTATTTTCTTCTGCCAAAGTCGAATTTTCTCTTGCTCAGTTGAATTTTTCTAAGCAAAATCCTCATCTGGGTGTCTTCATCGGGCGAATTTCTTCGACGCTTGACAAATTCTTCTTCCCCCTGGCCAAGGGCGATCCTTCCTTTCTCCTTGCCTTGTGCATTTTTCTTCGGCCAAAGTTGTCAATTTCTCAACATTTTCTCCAGACAACCATACTTAGGAAAATTTAATTTCTCTTCCACTTTTGTGCTAGGCATACTTCGTTTTATTTCTTGCCATATCCCAATCTTCTTTAGCATTTGTCCTCCCAAACTTGGCACTTAACCTCTTGAGGACGTCATGATTCTTAGTCAAAGATCTCAATTTTTTCATCCTTTAGCCTCTATACTTAGGCAAATATTCGAATTTTCCCTTGGTAGGCACCAACACTTAGCAAAAATCATTATTTTATCCCTTCACGTGCCTAGGCGAACTTGTTTAGCACCTTGCTAAGTATGGCGGACTTCTTTGACATCTTGCTAACCTCTTCCAAGTGTATGGCGGACTTCATAAGCCTTTTGGACAAGCATCTTGGATGTCCCTCTTTTCTAGGGTGGACTTCAAAGCTTCTTAACATTTGTCTCAACATTTTATCCCTTTGGAAATGGTTCTCCACCTTTTTAGGCTTTCACACTTAGCAAAATTTAGAAATTCCCCTTGGTAGGCATCAATACTTGGTAAAAATTTTGATTTTTCCTTCTTCTACATGCCTAGGCGGACTTTGGATGGCATCTTCCAAGTGAAGGCGGACTTTAGAACCCTCTTGGACCTCTCTTGGGCGGACTTTAGAACCTTTTTGCACTTCCTTTCTTGTGGATGGCGGACTTTAGAGGACTTTAGGATGTGCAAGGCGGACTTTGAAGAGTCCTAGGATATGCTTGGGCGGACTTTAGAACCTTTTGGCACTTCCTTTTGAAGGCATGGCGGACTTCATCAGCCTCTAGACTTTCCTCTTTGCTGCATGGCGGACTTTCAAGCCCCTTGGCATGTGCATGGCGGACTTTGAAGAGTCCTAGGATGTGCTTCCTTCAAGATGGCGGACTTCAATATCTTTTGGCATTTTTCCTTAGTGCTGGGCGGACTTCACCAGCTTCCAGACTTTCCTTCATTTTTCCTTCCCACATTTCAAGGGTCTTCCTCATGGCGAATTTCAAACTTGAACAAATTTTCCACAAACTTCATCTTTTAAGAGTTGATTTTCCATGATTTCAACCTTCAGATCTGACTGGTTTTGACCTGATTTTCCAGAATTTGAATGTTTTTGGTCTGATTTTCATGCTTTTTGACTGTTTTTTTTTTCAAATTTTTCAATAATTTTCCAAATTTTCTTTTGATTTTCTGAGTGATTTTTTGATTTTTTTGAACTTCTGAGTGCGTTTTGGAACTCGGGACCTTTCCAAAAATAGAAACTTTTCAAAAATAGAAACTTTTTAAAATAGAAAAAGCAAACCCTAAAAAATAGGGAACCTTGTTTGGTCCGAAAATGCCAAAAATGAAAAATCGAAAAGCAAAATTTCCTAAAAAGTAGGAAGTCTCAGAATTGGCCGAATTCACAGGCGATCTTCGTTTCTTGGGCCTTCTGAGCGCTTCCATGACGTCTACTCACTGATTCAAGCATGAATTACTGACTTGGCTCGGGTAACTCTCGGCAAACTGACCTGAAACTCTTAGCAAAGTGATCCCACATAACCGTTGCAAGGAGACAAAACCCTAAAAACTAACAGGCAACTGGGGGTCCCCATTGGCGATGGGGCGATGTGCGAAAAGGTCACAACAGGTACACAGGGCCAGGTTATGAGAAGGTGCGTACCACCTTACTAGCAAAGGAGGTAAAAGGCATAAACAATGCATTGACTCCCCTTAGAAATTCATGGAAAAAAACAGGGGTGTCAATTATTTCTGATGGATGGAAGGATGCCAAAAACCGGCCATTAATCAATGTGATTGCAGTGTGCCCTAAAGGGGCAATGTTTTTGAAAGCTGTGGATTGTGAAGGACAAGTGAAGGATGCACAATTTATTGCTAACATCCTTATACAGTGCATTCAGGATGTGGGTCCTGAAAATGTTGTCCAAGTAATAACAGACAACGCAAAGAATTGTAGAGCTGCAGGTATGTTGATTGAGACACGATTTGAGTACATATTTTGGACACCTTGTGCTGTTCACTCTCTCAACCTCATGCTACAAAAGTTGGGTGCGAAAATAAATTGGATCAAACAAATGTATGCTGAAGTTGAAGAGATCCAAATGTTCATCACAAACCATCAAATGTCTCAGGCCATTTTTAGATCATTTTCAGCATTGGAGTTGTTGAAGGTAATTGAAACACTTCAACTTTTAAATTTTACATTTCACTTTAGTAATTACTAATTTATTTTTTAAACTCAAGCATGTCTTCTTTATATTTTAATTTTACTTTTAAATATTTGAATAGGTTGCTGAAACTAGATTTGCATCGAACACGATTGTCTTGAGGCGACTTGTGAAGGTGCAGGGGGCACTTTCTAGCATGGTTATCAGTCAAAGTTGGTCCCTCTGGAGGCAATCCAATACTGAAAGGGCAACAAATGTAAAACAGATGATCTTAGATGACATTTGGTGGGAACGAGCAGAATATCTTCTTAGATTCACGGAGCCCATCATGAGTATGATCCGTTTTACTGACATGGATAAGCCATGTTTGGGAGAGGTATATGATGGCATTGATACAATGATCGAGCAAATGAAAATCATCATCAACGAAAAAGAGCAAGATCTTGAAGAAACTTTCTTCAAAGAGGTGCAAACAATTTGTGTTGAACGGTGGAACAAAATGACCACCCCACTACATCTTTTTGCATTTGCATTAACTCCCAAATTTTATAGTGATGAGATTCTTGCTTTGTCATCAAGAGTGCAGCCATATTCAGATCAAGAAGTTGGTGTGGGGTGTTTGAAAGCATTGAGTGGACTCTTCTCCGATCAAGAAATGGAGTGTTTAGTTAGAGATGAGTTTGCTGATTTTGTAGCCGGCGAAAATCAAAGTATTGCTGCTTCACGTGACAAGTATAGAATGGATGCTCATTCGTGGTGGTATATCAATGGCTTTACAACACCACATCTCCAAACTCTTGCAATCAAAGTTTTATCGCAAGTAAGTTGCTTAGTTTTTATTGCACTCTCTAAAATTCTAAATTTATATTGTTAGCTATTTTTAAAATAATAAAATGGTTAACTTCGAATTTAAAGTTTGATTTACAATTTTATAATTATAAGTTCCTCTCACTTTGTTTCAATAGGTTGCTAGTTCCTCTTCAGCTGAGCGAAATTGGAGTACATACTCATTTATCCACTCAGTAAAACGCAACCAATTGGCAGCAAGTAAGGCGGAAGAGCTTGTTTCTGTGCATTCCAACTTGCACCTTCTTACTCATAAAAAGAATGAGTATAAGGAAGGAGGATCGAGGTTGTGGGATGTAGATCCAGAGCGAACTGATTTGGATTTTTCAGCTGCCACACAATCTTTACTTTCTGTGGAGTCGAATACCCAACGTGCTTCCAATGCAAGTGCTAGTGGGGCTGCATGTGGTTCTACTGATTTACCTACATCATCTAATGACAATGTCTATGATGATGTTGGTCTTCATCTTCCTGGAGACCCATATGATGCCTTAGACCATTAATTGTATTATTTTGTTTTAAATGTTGAACCAATGAACAATGAATTCAATATAATTATATACCTATTGTAACATTCAAGTTTTGAAAAATTGATATCAAATTAATTTAGTATAATTGTATTTCGGATTTCTTATATTTATGGTAGATCTAAGTTTTGTTTAGCATATGCATGATATGTGGTATTCTAAATTTAATTCTTGTTTTTACTTTTTAGGCTGCAAATATGTCTATAACTATGATTTTTATATGTTTTATGTACGGACGTACCCAGATGTACCCCCACCAAATTTTTTTTTTTTGCTGTACCGGCATATTGTACCCGTACCTGTACCCACGTACCCGTACTCGATTCGGCAACTTAGCATATAAATGACAACTACTCATACAAATGTGCATCTACAGCAACAAGACATTTTGACAAACCGTTTGCTGCCAAACTCCAACTCCTCTATTATGATATTTGCAAATGAAATCTGATTTGATACAATGCTGGAAATATCATGGAAATGATTACAATGCTGGAGAGTTTACAATGCCAAATCAGACCTTATAGAATATGAGATCATATGCCTCCTTCATTGACTTTCACATATGCAACTCTTTTACAAAATGCTGATACCAATGATGACAAATGCAAGAACTAAAGATATTGAGAATGCCAATGCAATGTATTATGAGTATGCACTTAAATGAACCTGGTAGAATGACACCTTGGCTGTGATGGAAATCTGTTGAAGAAGCAATTGTCCTTCACCAAAATCGCCTCCCTTGGATGTCAAATGTGGTACCTAAACTCAAGGCTGGACAGCGAACCCCTTCAAGAGCAATTTTGAATTTTTTATCATCATCTAACATAAAATTGCCCCTGCACATTCATGCGCCCAGGCTGCTGGAAGAATCTCTCCTAATCGCACTTATGATGCAAGTGCCAAGATATCTATGAAGCTTTGATTTATCATAAACAGCTGATAGCAAAATCGCATGAACTCAATGACTGAAATGAGACCTCTGAGATGCAAAATCGAGCTTCTCCAATGCTGCTAGCAAACAAATTCCAAACTGAAATAATTTCTTCAAAACCTTCAAATGCTTTCCTCAAAATCGATTTCTCTCTATGATCAAAATTTGGCCAAAGGCCATTAAATTTTGTTCCAATGATGAACACTGAATATGTCCACCTCTCAAGATCAGGATGGGGCCATCTCCATACCCAAGAGTCAAGGGATCATCACCTTGATCAGACTGAAAGTAATCTCCAGCCAAGAGACAAGCTCAATACCAAAACCAAACTCAATTCCTGGATGCTGAAATAACACACAAAGCTTCCCTTTATAGCTTTCTCCTAGCCGCCCAGCCAAGGCCGACCTCAAGAATAAAATAATATTTTATTCTCTTTTATTTTAATTTTTAATCATTCTCCCATAAAACAAGTCGGCCCATTTGATTATTTCATAAAATTGATTTGGCATAAGCTGGTGGGAATAAAATAATAATAAAATATAATAAATATTATATTTTATTCATTTAAAAATAATTCCCTTCTTATCTCCAATTGCAAACTCATCAAAAATATAAATCTCTTGGCCACAATAACATTCCCTCACCAGGATGACTAGCTCACGGGAATGGTGAATGAGCTAGTTCTCATCTCCAAGCTGTCACTCCGAGAATGGGGACATGATAAGGTATCTGTCATGAACTGCCAGCTGGATCAATCCCAAGGGCCTACAGTAGGAAAGAGTGAGTTTTGGCCTTGTTAGCCTCTTGTGTAGCTGCAAGTTACATAGAGTTTCTCTTCTGAGATTTCTCTTTCCAAAAATTTTGCTTCTACAGTTTTAATTTAATGAGTGTTTAGAAAAACAATTTGGAATCTTAATGTAGACATGAGAACACTACTTTGTTCAGTTATGATATGTTAGTACAATGCTAACATAAATCTTGAATTTGTTTGATGCAGATGCCATATCCATATTCAGATCAGGATGCTTACACTAAATTGCAGATGCACTCTTCTCTTATACAGCAGCTAGACTTAGAAAGAGAGTTGGAGGTTTGCAATTTGAATGCATATTTTATGATATAAGATGCTGTAAAAAATTGGACTAGAATGTTTGTTTTCATTTTTTTGGCAAGGGTTCCACTAATAGAGTGAATTGGTTATTGAGTAACAAGGAGTGTCATAGGTTAACCATAATGTGGACATGGAATTTGGTCAGTTTGATGTGTTATGATTTTCTCTCACATTCTTTGGTCAATAATCTGTTTCTACTTTGACATTAATCGTCTGTCCTTGCTCTTTCAAATTCAGTTTTATACAACGATTTTGATTTTTTATTCTGTTATTGGAGCCTGCCCTCTGGATGGTAAGATAATCTAGTATTTCTCGAGCGCGTAGCTTTCAAAAGATAACCTTTTTTGTTTTTTGAGTTCATTTTAAGATAGATATTATTGAAAAAATGAAAGGTCTATACTACTTGAATAAAGGAAGTTATTGAGGGATGGCCTTGATCTGTAAACAGTTTGAATGGCATGTTTCTTATTTTTACTGTTTACTTTCTCAAAAGACTTTGGATGACATTTAATTTATAAAATTCCATAAGCAGGGCCACCAGGGATGTGTCAATGCACTAGCATGGAATTCAAAAGGTTCGCTTCTAGTATCTGGGTCAGATGATGCAAGGGTATGGTAACAAAATAACTATGTTTAACTCCTATCTTGAAAATAATGATACATCAAAGTGAGCTATTTTACACTTGTTGCATTTATGCTTGTCGTTTAACCATATCAAACATGCAATACTTTTGATAACTCCATATATTTTAATTGCAATTAGAGAACATATTTGCGTCTAATGAATTGGTATTGAGATGTAGCAGCTTGTTGTGTTACCAAAATTGAATTTCAGGTTTTAGATGTAACACGTTATTTGATATATCTGCCACCTTTGGCTTGTTTTACATTTGTTGCAACTTTGTTTCATAATCTTTCTGATGGCATAATTCACCTGTATCATTCCACTAGTTTTATGCTTGTTTAACAGGTTAACATCTGGAGTTATGCAAGCAAGAAATTATTGCACAGTATTGAAACTGGTCACTCAGCTAATATTTTTTGCTGCAAGTTTGTTCCAGAGACTGGGGATGAGCTTGTTGTCTCTGGTGCTGGAGATGCTGAGGTTTGTTTGTTTCAGTATGCTGAAGTTTATTATATAGTCAGTTGATTGGCATATTTAAATACTTTTTTGATACTCAATACAATCGTATCTAAACTACATAACCTGTGATTCTCATTTTTAACTTGCATTGCCATGACTTTCTTTTCCTCAAGACTAATCACTCTATGATCAATTTTGGAGTTCTTGTCAGGTACGTGTTTTTCGCCTGTCTCAATCAAGTACAGCAGGATCTTCACAACAGACTGCAGTGTTTCGTTGCCATTCGAGAAGAGTAAAGAAGATAGCGGTAAACTCAATAAACTATTTAGCTGACTTTTTCCCCTTTTTCCTTTTGATTTAGTAGTTTTGGGTGGGCTTTGTTTGATTGCTACTATAATACACATTGGTGAGCATCTTTGGCAGGTTGAGGAGGGTAATCCAAATGTTGTTTGGAGTGCCAGTGAAGATGGAACATTAAGGCAACATGATTTTCGTGAGAGCGTTCTATGTCCTGCTGTTGGTTCAACCAATCAAGAATGTCGTAATGTTCTTGTGAGCATCTATTTTGTCTGATTAATTCCTCATTGCAACTCTTGCTCAAGATTTTTTCACAGTTTCAATGATGATCTGAGCTGTAGACATTAGTTCATTGTTTAATAGATTAATCTTTTGAAAGCCAATAATTTATTTCCTATTTCAATTTCTTCTCAATTAATAACATTATGTTTCTACTAGCTTGTAGCATTATGTAATTCCTGAAAGAAAATATAAACTGTTTAGTAATTTTTATCATGTTTAAGTTTGCTTATGCATACTTTGTTCAATATTTAGATAGGCTACACATGTGGAAGTTTGCAAATTGATTAGGTACATAATGCAGGATCACAGCAACCAGTCAGCGAAGTCTAAGTAAATGGGTGTTTTATCAAATTCTGGATCTACGATTGCTTTGCTCTTGAAAGAACAGAATAAGCAAGGTTTTTGTTAAAGAAAACTATCTATATTATAACTCTCTAGAAAAAGCTGACCAGAGCTAAACAAAACTATTTTACATTACTTCAAATTTAAAAGCAACTCCAGTCCCATCTTATTGGAAAGAAAGTAGGCTTCAGATTTGCACCAGTGCAAGCTTGAACCTTTCCCAAACCTTGATTGCATTTGAAAACCCCTGGTCCTTTCTCAAGCCTTACATTTCTCCTTGATATTCCACCCAACTATTCTTATTGAATACCTGTCGTTCTATCCTTTTGTTTCTGTTCATCCCTTGACCTCAATACAGTAATTTAGTTTGTTTTTTCTGTTTGGAGTAACTTCCAAAGTTCTGTTGAAATTTGTTTTCAAACTTGTGGAGTTCCAATTGGTGTGAAAGTGGCTTGACAGCTGTGGTGAGATTTATAACTGTGTCTCTGAATCAAAAGATTGAATTTGTGGTCCTTATAAACCCACAAAGGAATACAACTCTGCGAATTATAGAAGCCCAGAAACGATTTTTGAGGATAAAATCAAACAGGTAGCTGGCACAAAATCTGAAACACGGATTAGCATACATAACATTGTTTTTAAGGAAAAAAAGGTAAAACCTTTCCAGAAACCAGAGAGCCCTCCCGAATGTTAGTTTTATGATCAGATGTAATGCACAGAAAATTAAATTAAAAATCAGACACAATAACACAGCAGATACCTTGGGAAAACCCTCCTCTTGAGGGAGAAAAACCCAGCAACAATTATATCTCTTATATATATGAGTAATGGCAACAAGTTACATTACAAAGAGGCCACACACAAGGCCAAAGATTAGCATCAGCAATGGCTGTAACACAAACTAGTAGTCTGATCTTCAATTCGCACTTGAATAAACTCACAATCTGCTCCTATGTGAATTCGCACTATGCTTCTTGAAGAGCTCGCACTTAATGGAGAAGGAGATCGAACTTTCTTGATTGCAAATGAGGGGAAATGACCTCATATAAATACATTGCTAGAAAGGTCGCACCCTTTCAATAAACTAGGTCGGCCACCAAGAAATAAATACAATTAATAATAATGAATTACAATGAAGGTCGGCCAAGGAAGAATGATGCAAGGAAGTCGTCCAAAAATAATGTTACCATTTACACATATAAATAATTTATATCTTCAATTGGGGCTGGAAGAATTGAACCCGAAGCTGCTAACATCAACACTCCCTTTCAGCTAGGGAGAAATACTTCTAGCTGCATAAGACATATCACCTCATCGTGATGTCTACCACAATGGCTACACCCAAATGTGGAAAGGAAGGATATCACCTCATCGTGATATCAGATATCACCTCAACATGATATCAACCATAATGGCTACAGCCACGTATGGTATGTACAAGTGTTCATCTCTTGCGTGATGTTGTCACCTCAACATGACTTTCAACATGGCTCTCCCAGAGGGTGAAAACACAAGTACAAGAAAATCATCACGGACTCTCTCACGTGATGTTGTCATGGAGTCACACACATGACATCCGCCATGGCTCTCCCAGAGGGTGGAATCAAGGGATTTCACCTCGAACTTCTCTTACAAAGAAGAACTCATTAATCAAGGGATTTCACCTTGAACTTCTCTCACATAGAAGAACTCATTAATCAAGGGATTTCACCTCGATCTTCTCTCACAGAGAAGAACTCATTAATCAAGGGATTTCACCTTGATCTTCTCTCATAGAGAAGAACTCATTAATGAGGATCACTGATACTGAGGCTTACAAGAAAATCATCATGGACTCTCTCACGTGATGCTGTCATGGAGTCACACACATGACATCCACCATGGCTCTCCCAGAGGGTGGAATCAAGGGATTTCACCTCGAACTTCTCTTACAAAGAACTCATTAATCAAGGGATTTCACCTCGAACTTCTCTCACAGAGAAGAACTCATTAATCAAGGGATTTCACCTCGATCTTCTCTCATAGAGAAGAACTCATTAATGAGGATCACTGATACTGAGACTCCTTCTTAGTTAAGGTTGTATTCTCCACCATACCAAGCATATCTTGAAAGTATACAAACTTTATTCTGGAGAGAGGCTTGGTGAGAATGTCCGCCGTCTGCTCATCAGTGTTGATATACCTCAATTGTATAGCTTTCCTCAATACCATATCTCTGATATAGTGGTATTTGATCTCAACATGCTTAGTTCTGTCATGAAACACAGGATTGACAGAAGGCTTCACACAGCTCTGGTTATCACAATGAATGATAGTAAGCTCCATTGATTGTTCAAACAATCCTGCAAGGAGCTTACGAAGCCACACTGTTTCCTGAGCTTCCACACAAGCTGCAATATACTCCGCCTCTACTGTACTCAATGCTACAGATGATTGCTTTCTGCTACACCAGGAAATCATAGCAGACCCCAAACTGAAGCAACATCCAAATGTGTTCTTCCGATCAGTAACACACCCTGCCCAATCAGAATCAGTATAGCCATGCAACTCCAGATCCACACCTGTAGATTATCTCAACCCATATCCAACTGTGCCACACAAGTATCTCAGGATATGCTTCGTTGCAACTAGAAGTATTTGCCTTGGTTCACACATGAACTTGACAAAATGCACTTACTACAATCTGGTCTAGTATAGATACATCAAGGATCCAATCAACTAACTGTACATAGTAGGATCCTCTAGATCTGAACTAGCTACAACCTCCTTAAGCTTTTGAAAATTGGTTTCCATAAATCAACATAAAGAACCAAGATCAACTAGATTACCATCTTCTTCAGGTTCAGTAGGCTCCCTCTGAATCTTCAAGCACTTGCATCAACCTTCTGACCTTTTCGTCCAAGATTGCCTGCAACACTTGCCTCAGTGCACACCTTTGGTATAGTAGAGAGTTCAGGGTAGACCTCCTCGACCTCATAGTAGATTACTCTATTCTGAATAGGTTTGCGGAGCTACCAATATCAAATCCAGATGATTGTCTTGTGCAATTCTGATCTCAACAGCTGAAGAGGTCTTTCAAGGATTTAACACCTAGCCTTGCAATGCAGTAACCTTCACTTCTTCTCAGTGAGTTACAAAACTCCCTCTTGATCCTTGCTTCAGAGATTGCAATGAAGACTTCTGGAAGTGAACTCCCTCTAGCCACCAACTCAGTCCCATGGCTGCAAGTTGTGACTTCACGCTTGATCATTTCTTTGGTCAACATGACTTCCTCCCAAGATGCCTCAAGCTTTTCATCACTAAGCAACCTCTCATCACCTTCTTGCTCCTAGGTCTGTCCTAGAAGCATTTTAGAGAGAGATTACTAGCAGTTTATAACTATCCAAAGAAATATCAAGGCTAGAATCATACAAGGTTTATTATCTCAAGATATAGCATGAACACATAAGAGTTTATGAACAATAAATAAAGAAATCAACCTATAAGTGAAATATGAGCAAATATCAAAAGATCAGAATGAAGGGATAAAGAACTTATCTTTAATTAAATTTAGATATAATTCTTTCTTCCATCTTTTACTCCTCTCGCGAGTGCCAAACTCAACACAACAAAAAATAATTTGCACAACTACCGATTTCTTGAATGCATTATGCAGTTAGCATGTAGAACCAACTCTCTCCAAGAGTTCAAGGCTCTATCGCAATTCATGCATTAGAGAATGATATTGATGTGACCAACTAATCATCATCGAAATTGCAATTCTCTTTTTATTTCAGAGTCACACTCAGAAATTTTCACAACTAGCACGAAATAACTTGCAATAAATGAAATCTTCAAAGGATCTTAAGCCAGTGAACACAATTCAAGAGAAACCACTATCTCTCTTTACTAATTACAAGATCCAACTAAATGATATAACTCAACAAACAAAGAATACTTATCTCTTTAAATATTCTGATGGATGCAAATACTGGACACAATAAGATACGCTGCTCTTGTGCTCAGATCAGCGCACAACCTTCACGGCTTGAACACAGGCCCATGACTTAGAATAGAAATTCCCTAGAATCCTTCTGAGGAGAGATCTCATCCACATCCGCAAATGAAGCATGCTGATTAGGCCTGGTGGGGCAATCCTTTGCATAGTGACCAAACATGTCACAACGAAAACATTGGACTTTGGAGAGGTCCCACTTCTTCTTGAATGAGGGAGCACCATCAGCTCCTTTATCTCTATTCCTCTTGAAATATCCTTTCTTTCCACCTTTCTCTTTCTTCTTCGAGGATTGAGTGGAAAGAACAGAATGTCTTCATTTGTAGAGCTTCGACCAATACCTCTCGCAACCAACCCAGACTCTTCTTGAATACAATCTGCCCTCAAACGATCAAACTTGGGAAGTTTCGATCTTGCACTGATTCCTTGAATGTAAGACTCCCAAGATGAAGGAAGACCATTAAGAGCCAACATGGTCAAGTCCTTGACATCAACAATATGACCAATGGTAGAGAGCTGATCTCTCAATTCGAAAATCTTCATGAAGTAAGCGATGACAGATTCTCCTTCCGCCATCTTCACATGATGGAGTTGTTGCTTCAGTGCAAGTGCCCGACTTGTGTTGTTGATTTCGTACATCTCCTCCAAAGTTTGAAATATCTCTCTTGCCGTCTTCAACTTGGAGACAATAGGAACAATATGATCCTTCACGGAATCAACTAACATCTTCTTCGCCTTGATATCTTTCTTTCTCCACTGAACCTTCTCTTTCTCCTCTGTAGGCTCGGGGACTTTGGTCTCCACAAACTCAGCCAAATCATTCTCTTCCAAGGTGAGCATAATTCTGAACCTCCATGATGTGTAATTTGATGCTCCCTTGAGTCTATCCTCAATTTTAAGACCGTTCACCATCTTGACGAAGAGTTAGAGATAGATAACAATAAGAAAGAGAATAAAGAGTATCGCTGTAATAAGAAATCTGATCACGATCTTCTTCACACCTGCTCTGATACCATGTTAGTTTTATGATCAGATGTAATGCACAGAAAATTAAATTAAAAATCAGACACAATAACACAACAGATACCCTGGGAAAACCCTCCTCTTGAGGGAGAAAAACCCAACAACAATTATATCTCTTATATATATGAGTAATGGCAACAAGTTACATTACAAAGAGGCCACACACAAGGCCAAAGATCAGCATCAACAATGGTTGTAACACAAACTAGTAGTCTGATCTTCAATTCGCACTTGAATAAACTCACAATCTGCTCCTATGTGAATTCACACTATGCTTCTTGAAGAGCTCGCACTTAATGGAGAAGGAGATCAAACTTTCTTGATTGGAAATGAGGGGAAATGACCTCATATAAATACATTGCTAGATAGGTCGCACCCTTTCAATAAACTAGGTCGGCCACCAAGAAATAAATACAATTAATAATAATGAATTACAATGAAGGTCGGCCAAGGAAGAATGATGCAAGGAAGTCGTCCAAAAATAATGTTGCCATTTACACATATAAATAATTTATATCTTCAATTGGGGCTGGAAGAATTGAACCCGAAGCTACTAGCATCAACACTGAATTGCGAAAACCTTGACAGGAGCAAACCCTTAATTTTTTAGGAAAAAATTATAAACCCTCCCATGATTTTTTCAGGCAAAAAATTAGAAAACTAAACATAATTTTTTAAGGGTCAAAATTATGAAAACCCATCAGAATTTTTAAGGAGAAAAATTATTAAAAACCCCAAAACAGAATTTTTTTTTGAAGGACAAAAATATTAAAACCACAAAACATATTTTTTAAAGGGACAAAAAAAATATTAAAAACTCACAAAACAGATTTTTTTAAGGGACAAAAATATTAAAAACCCACAAAACATTGATGCTGTCTCTTTGTCAACGCAGACCCATGTTTCTTCAACAAGAAGAAACTGTCGGCAACACAAAGAAAGAAACGTGGCCAGAAGAGAAGACAACACACATAGTACGTCTCAGGCGACGCCACAAATCGGAGGTCGCGCGCGCCACTAGAGCCAGGAAAACGTGTTCAAAAAACTCCAAACAAAAAACGCGTTTTTAGAAACCCGTAAAAGCCCTTGATTTGCACAGAATAGAAAAATCACGACTCCAAAAAAAACGCTTGCAGATGAAGTCGTGCTTCTCAGAAAATCACGATTTTGAAGAGACCAGAAAGGGTCGCGATAATCAGGAACAGAGGGATGAGAAGGAGAGGTCGCATGAAGAAAAGAACTTTAGGTCACGCCCAGAAAACCCTTCTAGCAGATCGCACGAGAGAAAGATGCCCACCAAAAAAAAAAAAACACGAACTGAAACTTCAAGAAATCGCGAGCTGAAAACAGGAGGAAAAAAAAACTTCGCGATTTTTCCATACACGTTTTTCCAACGTGATTTTAAGACGCAAATTGATCTTCTTTTGAAACAAAACGTGATTCTGACCAAAAATGAAGACGCTCAGCCTTCACAAAATTCACGTCAAAGAAGAGATTGATTTCTCACAGGAAAATGGATTTTCCCGCTCGATCGATAGTGGCTCTGATACCATGTTCAAATAATCGATGTTGTATTTACACGAGAAGCGAAAGCTTCAATAAATAGATTACAAAAACGTTTCTAAAAGAAACAAATGTTAACAGAAGGAAAAAATAGAAACTAACTAAAAACGATTAGATGACCATTAACTAAACAAATATAAAGATATTATGCTAATAGTCCTTTTTGATACTTGTGACCCATCTGGAGGAGAAAAGATGTTTTCCTTATCTTGGGTATTCTCTAGATATCCGCAAAATGTTGAGTGCTTTTGCTATTGTGTTCTTTATAGTTGGTTATTGCAAAAGTACAACACTAGGAATGTTCTTTTGAATCTTAGTGGGTATTCCTGATTTGGCTGTTGTTGAAAATGTCATGCTTTTGTGTAGATAAAGGCTTTTGTTCTTGATCACTAGGGTGGAGGGTAATTGTTTGTAAATTAGAAAATCGCGCTGCACAAAAATACAAAATATTTGGCTTTTGATGATTTTAGGGCAGAATTCTCTTGGGATTGAAAGCAGAATCTGACATGTTTGAACTTAAAGGAATATTGTTGGGGGTGCTCTCTGCTCAATTGCTTGAAAATCTTGAACATGGAATCTCTAGAGTCAATAAGATTTCTGTCCTTGGACATGGAATCTCCTTGGCCTTAATAGTGAATTCCTCTTAAGCTTACAAATTAATAAGGTCATGGGGCACAACATACAATGCTTTTAGGAATATTACAACATTAGGTATCTTTGTTGTGGTTTGTTAGTCCAAATATTAGAATATCATGTGTGAAGAATTTTTGTATGGGATTGTAATATGCAAGTTGTTAGAACAACTTGTCTATAGAAAGAAATGGTTATGTGTAATGTCCCCTTTTTGGGATAACCCTAAATCTGCCCTAATTTATCAATTTCAAATAATCAATTTGGTTTAGGAATATCTATAGCTTGATTAGGTCACTGCAAGACAAAATTAGAAAATATTTATAAGATAATATTATATGATGCTCTCATTTGAATATGTAAAGGAAGCAAGGAAAGTAAGATTAGTGATACCATTATCTGTTTAAGACCTGCAAATATGTTAGTAAACATTTATAAATAAAGACAACATCATATTATAAGTATATTGAATTTTCTTTAGATTTTCTAATTCTTTCTTCCTTGAACATAATGGTTTGATAGGGTGCCCAAGAAACCCTCTGCCCTAGGCCCAAGAGCAGTACATCCCTCTTGGCCCTATGTGGCCCTTGCCATCCATATAGGGTGGTGTGCCCAGTGAGGCATCCTACCGCTGTTCCCCTATACCAGAACTATTATTGTTTAATCATATTGAGAGGTTGAGGGTGCAACTACAACAGGGTGTCTTGGTTAGTCACTTCCTCTAAGCCCAAGAGCAGTACACCCCTCTTAGCCTCATGTGGCCCTTGCCATCCATATGGGGTGGTGTACTTAGAGGATGACCCCAATGCTATTTCCCCTCATTGTAGGCCTACAATTCCCTCAAATGCTTCAAACAAGACACATCTTGGTTTAGGTCCTTAATCATGTTAGATAATATTGAAAATATAATTTCATATGATCAAAACATTATAAATGCCTTATCTATTTAAGCTATCCATAACTACCAATATCCATAATGCATTGTGGAGCTCTAATTATAATAGGACTTGGATGAGACACATGATAAGTCCACCCGAAGCTATCCATCTAAGCCCAAGGGCACGAGCGTCCGACCAAGACAACCCACCCCTTCACCCCATGTGGCAGGAACACCCGAACCAAGACAATTCCACCTTTGGAGTGGCGTACTTAGTGGATACACTTGTACCTGCTTTTCCTATCCATACTATTTTATCCATCGTCCTTATGATTGAGGCTCCTTGAATCCATCCTAACAGTCAATCATAGTTTGGCTTGATAGGGAAACCTTGAAAGGGGTGCATGTAAACTACTCAACCCATCTAAGCCCAAGAGCACGAGCGTATGACCAAGACAACCCACCCCTTGGCCCCAAGTGGCAGGAACGTCCAAACCAAGACAATTCCACCTCCGGAGTGGCGTACTTAGCATGGGAGGCTCGTAAACAACATCCTCCTGACTTGCTCCCTTCAACCTTACATTTGGTTGATTATAAATATATATATACAATCTATTCGTTTACATAAAAGAATCATAATTACTTATAAGGCTTAATAATTGCTGCAAGCATCATTATTAGACAATCGTAAATTATATATATATATATATATATATATATATATTAATGTTCGTTATCCACATGACTAATGTACTTATCAAATATCCTTATTTAGATATTTATCAACCATCAATTATATATTTGTCAATCATAATATATTTAAATATGCTTATAAAGCTTCAACTGTTATTTAAATTACTAATATATATTGACCCTCATTAATAACTAAATTCATAACTGTATTTAATAATTCTTATTTCCTATATAAATAGTTAATAACACTTACCTCAGCCTGCTGCTCTCTGTTTGTGATCAGATTTCAGAGAATATAATTCCCTGACAGAATATATCCTTTCTTTCCTTATTCGATGCCTTCTTTCTTATATTAGTATTTCATGCATATTCTTTATTCAGTGCATATTATTCATTGTAAAATTTATCTATATCTATGCATATATACTTGTATGCCTATCAAATAATTTATATATATTAAATGGCTCTATATTCCAATGCACATCAGTCATAGATTGTATCACTGTTGCTGCTGTTCTGAATGCAGATCGTATTTCTCAATGTTTTCCCCATATGATAATTCATATCTGCCAACACATCTCTTCGTTTTATTTCTTTCTGCCTTCATGAAGAGAGGCGTCTCTTGAATAGAAATAGCCCTTTGAAAGGGCATAGCTCATTATTAACTCCTAATGCTGCCTTTAAATTTATTTTAATTATCCTCAAAGCCATCGTATAACCTGCATTGCTTGTATAGACGCAAGCGCTGCCTTTTGAGTTCATTAGTTACTGCCTTAACAGCTGTCTTTATGAATCGCTGCCCTGTTAAAATATATAATCATTGCTTTTCCTAAACTCATGCTCTTTTATTAAGGGATCGCTTCCTTTATTAGTATAAGGTTTACCTTTTATTATTATTTCTGTTTGTATTAATATATTGTGGTCTTCCTTATTTAACATATTTAATTTTATGTCTATTTTATATTATTATATTATAATAATATTAAATTTAATATTTATACTTATATTATAGTGTTATTCATTTTTTTATTTATCTATATTTTAATGTTTGGGTTTTTAGTGTTGCTATTTAGGGGTCATGGCATTATGGGAGGTTATACTAGTTCTCCTATAATTTAGGAGATAACACTCCAATAAATATGTATTGATGAAATATGAGATATAGTAATAGAAGCAAAGTATTATTTGTGTAAAACTAATCTTGTAGGCTTCTATAACTCTGTCAAATTTCTTTCATGGTATTAGAGCTATCACCAAAGTTGTAGTGTAATGTCCCTTCCTTAGGCAGCTTAGACTAGCGGAGGTTGGCCTACTATTAGGGTTCTTGTAGGTTAGCAGAATGGTTAGGGGACCCAATCGAGGGCTGTGGAGTTTAGCTGGGAACCATATGAGCCTTTCAATTTGGAGTTCAGTTGATGAATCTAGGGTTAAAGTGAAAATTTTAAGGGTTGCTTTAATGTAATAGTAAAAGGTGAATAGTAACTGAAAATCATAAGGTGAATAGTGAAAAGTGCCCCCATCCTAGCATCTCAAGTTGTTTTTAAAAAGTGGCCCTTTTATTTGGATGAGGAAAAGACCCTCAAAAAAATTATTTTATTGACTTTTATTAAAAAAGTCCATGAGAGGTTATAAAACAATGTGTTGGGCTCCTTTTTGAGCATTCTACTCTCATTTTTACAAAACACTTTGCAAGTTTGAGCTCTAGAGAAGGGTTTTAGCATTGCTTCAGCATTCTGGGAACGAAAACTATCAAAGGCTATCGTGGATTGGACGAGAACCCTGTTCACCTTTGGGGAGGGCCTACCTTGGGTCTTCATTTGGGCTTTATTGGATGAGTTTCAAGTATATATTTTGTAGATCTGAGTTTGCAACAGCATTATATCAACATATTTCTTCAAATCAGGTGCAGCCATTGATAGATCGAGTCTCAACCAGGCCAATACTATCACATATTTGCATTCTACTTGTTGGCTGTACTATTTTGGCAACCAATTTCATATCAGCACTTCCATAACAACGATCAGACCTGTAGCTGCATATTTCGCATTCTATTTCAGTCTTCTACCATTGTTATCATGCTCATATCAGCCTTCATACATTGTATTTTCATGCTGGCATAGAACGGGTATGTTATTGGCATATTGGGTATTCAAATCTTTCATTGTATTGGGTTTAATAGAGCTGCTACATTCTGATAATTTTCATATTAGACATAACTGTCATTTTAATCAGACCTTATATCTTTAATTTAATGGCATAAATATAAGTAGGTTTATCAATTTATGTTGTGTAATCATTTATATATCAGTTTTATGCATTTCCTTTATGTTATTGGCATTGAAAACACTCAACCAAACGTCGAAAGCAATCAAACAAAACTCAAAAAATAAGAACAACAGTCAAAAAATCAGAATTCATGAGTTTGCACAACAGCTGTTTGACGAAATGTCAACACTCTGAAAAATGAGTTTTTGGGTTAGATTTAGTAGGGATATCTCATGTAAGTATAACACAATCAGGATTGTAGCTGCTTGCTTGTACCTAGGTCTGTTTAAAACTATTGGCCTAGGTTTAGTTTCACAGGTTCAATTCTTTGCACATGCCTAGTTTTATGCAGTGACTCAACTTTCTCCTTTTGTATGTCAGCAATCCCTCTGCTAAATAATATAGGCAGACTGCTTGCAAATGATGGAGAAAGTAGGCGTGATAGAGCTCAGCAGTCTGATCCAATTCCTCTAATTGTATAAGCGTGGGGTAGAAAAACTTAGCGCTTGAAATTCACGCACCAGCAATGGAGAGGAACATTATATATAGGAGGTGATGAGAAGTTCCTGTCTATGTTGAATGCGATGGAAGAGACACTATCTCAAGAACTGTGTGCTTGTAAAAATTCTATGGCATAGGTCTAGATGCATTTTTGCACTTATTGATACTAAAGGCAAAAGGATATATATATTAAGTGAAACAAATCCAAATGGCTTTTGAATTTTCTTTAGTGCATTGAAAACCTTTCAATTCCATAGATAGGGAAATTACAAAGTTTATACGAGACTTGGGAGCCCAACAAAGACAATTGTATTATTTTGGCAAAGAGCCTACGTAAAAATCCCCAGAGCAAAGGAAACACTTAAGGAAAATTCACTATATATCTAACATTTCTTTTGTTTTTTTCAAGGCCATTGTGATGATACAATAGGGTTAAGTTAAAAGTAAAACCTAATAGGATTGGATATTGTTGAGAAAAGGAGTGCCTAAGCATTTGAATTGGGTGTTTAAATAAAGAATGTTTAGTGTGAGTAACTAATGAATTTGGATAATAATATTGGGTGAAGAGACTTGTCACTAATACTTTATGGTTATGCCTCTTTGAATTTGGAGTAGTATTGTGTAGCTTCTATCACACCAACTTTTGTTAAACATAGGTAGGCCTTTAGTTTGAAGTCTTGTTCTTTTTTTAATGAGTGGGTGTTATTTGAAGTAAGTAGGAAAAGGAATGTAGGTGGAATCCAAAGGAAAAGTTGATGGGTGGTGTTTAAAGTAAGAATCGGTGTAGGGAAATTGTGGGTTTAAAGGAGGTACAAAGGCTTCGTTTGGGTAATGATGGAGAAAAATGTTTAAGTCACAGGAATTGAAACAATACAATGTTCATAGCAATGCAAGTACAAGGAAGAAAATGGTGCAAGTAATATGATTATTTTCTTATTTTGTTAATTTTTGGATATAATTGGATGTATGTATTAAAAATGAGGAAAAAAGAAAAAGGAAGGGGTAGTAATAGTTTTTGATTTTATAAGATCATTTGTCCATATGGTGATTTTTCAATAATGTCAACGTGTTAAAAGTATTATAATCAATACAAGGTGCATTATCGGTGGAGCTTGACACCTTCAACACTGTTTAGATTAAGGGGGGTTAGATATTGTTCATAAGGAGATGTTTTGTGTCATAGTCTAAAAGTCAAGTTGTGTTATTTTGAATAGGGTCCATTTTTATGAGTTGTTAATTGTCGTGTCAAAATACATAAGTGTCAAAAATTAAAAAAAATAAAATAATTTTTTTTTGCCTCAATTGTAATTGGACGCACTATCACTTGTACACGATGTCCATCTTGTGGGGGGGGCATTCTAAAATTGAGCTTTAAAGCCAAATTTGCTAAGTAGCAAATCAACTAGAGGATGGAGGCATATGAGGTAGGAGGACATTCAATGTTCTCTTGTTAGTCATGGGGGACGAGGTCACAAAATCGTATTAGTGACAAAATTATTGTGCCAAAATAACCAAAGCCAAGATCAGTTTCCAGGTGACAGCAGTAACTGTCTCATATTGTTTTTGATTAGATTGGCAGTTATCTATAACAATGGCCACATATGCAACGACAAGGACGTAGTCCTCAAACTATTTGTTTGTGATTGGATGTGTATGTCCCCAATTATAATTGATCGTGATTGGATGTGTATGTCACCAATCACGTTTATTGAGTGATATTTGTCTCCAATCACAAAAGTTGGTAATTATGTTTGGATGTGTGTGTCCCCAATCATAGAAGTTGGTAATTATGATTGGATGTGTGTGTCCCCAATCATAATTGTTGTGAGCAGATGTGTGTGTCCTTGTTCACAACTACAATGTTGGATAGATGTGTTTGTCCCTATCCAAATTTATTTTATAACCTCATATAGATGTGTTAGTCCCTATCCTTGGTTCCATGGGTAGATGTGTTTGTTCCTATCCTTGGATGATGTCCAGTAAGGTTAATCCTATTGAGAAAGCATAGTGAGGCTAGTTCCACTATAGCTTGTCACGAGTAGATGCATATGTCCCTACTCATACCTTATGGTTTTGATGAATTATTGAATGTGTTCATCAAGTATTGTTAACCCACTTATCCCATTTGGAGAGTGATATAATATGGGGGGTGTTAGGAACATTACATCATTAGGTATCTTTGTTATGGTTTGTTAGTCCAAATATTAGAATATCACGTGTGAATAATTATTGTATGGGATTGTAATATTCAAGTTGTTAGAACAAGTTGTCTATAGAAAGAAATGGTTATAGGAGGCTATACTAGTTCTCCTATAATTTAGGAGATAGCACTCCTATAAATATGTATTGATGAAATATGAGATATAATAATAGAAGCAGACTGTTTTTTGTGTAAAATTGATCTTGTAGGCTTCTATAACTCTGCCCAACAAATGTGATAGCCTTTGCCTTTGTATTTCATAAATCTGAAAATGGGGTTCAGATTTTGAGAACCTTGTTACTCTTCCAAACTTCCAACAACAGCAATGCAAGAAATATGATATTCTTGTTGCTGCAGAGGTAAGACTTACTAATCTCAAGCATGAATCCAACACATTCAGTTGATCCGAAAGTTGCTATTTTAGGGGATAACACACTAGCTATGGCTAGCCTTAACGGGTATAGTGTCGTGTTAAAATTCAAAGAAAAACTAAGGGGGATATTTCAGTGGTATCAAAGCTGGTTTTCCTGCCAACTTGTGAAATTAGAGTTATAGTTGACTGATGCTTGTTGGGAAAAACAAATTGATTCGTTTTTTAGATTGTATCATGGCTTCTAATGAAGAAAAAAGTTTGGCAAGGTCACTTTACATTGCAGGAACAAGGCTCAATGAAGAATGCCAGTCAAGGGAAGATGAAGTGAGTATACTTCATATGGTGGAACAATGTTTGAGCCAAGTGAAGTAGTCACCTTCTGAGGTGATGAAGATGGCATTATCACCTATAGTGACCTCTCCGAATCATCCATCTTGGTTGAGGCCTCCTAATGAAGAAACCAATCTGCTAATTACTTCACACCTCAGTGAAGTGATGAGAATTTTGGCACCTTTGGTGACCTATGATGATGATACTATGAATAATGTACTACACATGATTGTAGAAAGCTTTCAGGGTCTTGATGAAACTGATAGCAGTCAGTACTCCAAGAGGGTTGCTATATTGAAGACATTCTCAGATCTTAGAACAAGTATATTGCTGATAGATTGGGGTATGCAAGATCAAATATATTATTTGTTCCATTATCTTCATTTTAACTAGGAGTGAACAAGAGGAGGATGTAGTTGAAGGGTTTTTTGGGCGCATATTTCTTTCTTAGTTTGTGGGTTTGAGTCGCTACTCGAAAAATCGTTGCAATTTTTTCATTTTTCTGCAACTCGCGTCGGCCCTTTTCGTGCTGCTTTTTGCTGGAAATTGTGGGCGGTGGTCTACCTTTTTGTGTCTGCATTTGGCGCGGCGTTTTTTGCAATTTTTTGTTGGATTTCATGGGATTTTCTTCGACGGGATTTCTGCTGCGAATTTTTGTGTGATTCTTCTGGAAATCACGTCAGTTCCGCGTGCGTTTTTTGCACTGACTAGGGTTTCTGTCCTTATGCAAACTCATGATTTTGCAGATTTTTGAAGATTTTTTGGTGATTTTTTGTTAAAAATCGCAGGTTAAGATTTTGAGCTTTTTGGTGATCTTTTTTTGCATAATAAAATCGTGTGTTTTGTGCTAAGGTTTTTTGCAGACAATGTTTTCACGGATTTTCAAAAATTTGTGGCTAAAGCTGAAGAACTTCAATTTTTTGCACGATTTTAAATTGTGGGTTTTTGAGCCATTGATTTTTTGGCAATGTTTTGAAAAAATCGTGGGACTAGTTGATCGCTTTAGGATTCGTGCCAACTGATTACCTCGTTTTTTCGTGCCTTTGGAAAATGGGAGGGATGGCGTCTTTGACCAACATCATGTTGGAAAGTAGCTTGATTCAATGGTAAAAAGTACAACACGTGGAAGTAGAGGATGTTCACTATTTTTGAGTACCGGTGTCTAGACTTGCTTGTTTTGGGTATAGAAGCTCGTCCCACCACTGTGAGTAAGGACCAGTACAAATATGATGGTAGTAATCGAGAGTCGGTTATGCTTCTCAAGTTATTAGTCATCGATGAGATGCTTCCAGAAATACCATCTTGTAAGACTGTTGCGGAGATCTAGAAACACTTGAAGGATCTTCATGAAACCTCAGACAAGGGAAGGGCTTTCTTCCTTCAAAGCATGCTATTCTCCATTATGATGGATGACAAGATGTCTTTGCGAGATCATCTTCTAAAGATCAAAGACATTTGCGATCAACTGGAGGCCATTGGTCACAAGATGGAAGAAGAGGATATGGTGGTTATCATGTTGAAAAGCTTACCATGATCCTATGAGCACTTTATTGAAACTCTCAGCATTACCTCCACCAATGGTGACCTGAAGTTTGATGAGCTGTGCAACAAGCTCTTGCAGTAGGATAGGTGGAAGAAGCAGTTTGGGAGTGCAATAGTGACACTCCCAGTGTTGAACAAGTGTTCACTGCTAAAGACAATGGCAAAGGCAAGTCCACTTAGTAGAAAGGACAAGGCAAATCGGAGGATAGCTCCAAGAAGTCTATCACATGCCATTACTGCGGTAAGATTGGCCATATGAAGAAACATTGCAAGAAGTGGTTGGCTGATTAGAAATCCAACCAGGAAGGATCTCAACAGAGTGCCCATGTTGAAGATCATATTGAGCAGAAGGAGTTTGTCTTTTATGCATTCATGGCCAAAAGACCATCAAATTATGGGTAGACTTGGTGTAGTTAGTAGAATGACCATTAAGGGAGGGTATTAAAGTAATATTGTAATATTTAATGCTCATCTTAGTTGTTAGTTTGTCGTTAGCTTACTTTCAGTTAATTTAGGTTGCTTTCAGTTAGTTTTTAGCATCTTCCTTTATTGCTTTCATTCACGATTGTTTCTTTTAGAAACATCGTCTTGTAAACTATTATTAAATGAGTATTTCTCTCCTTTTTTAGCCCAAGCAGTAATAAATATATTGCACATAGTTTGAGCAAAAGGACATGCAAAGAAAACATGAATAATATACTCAATATTATGATGTATAGAACAAGGACCAATGGTGATATCACAAGCACTAAGAGTAGAGCCAACAAAATGCAGTAGTGACAACCACATGAAATAGGCCTTCTTAGGCACAACACAGAGAAAACAAATGCTACTAAACCTATCACACCAACTCATATAAGAACCATCTAATCCCTTCTTAGTAAACTTGGAATAATTTTTGTTTAAGAGGGTGGTATTGAATATGGTCTCCCCAAGAGGCACATAACATGTGCTACCTGTGGATATTTGAGCTATATCCTCTTTGAAATAAGGAGGAACAACGTGAAAAGGAATGATATTGGCAAAGAAGATTTTTATGATATTGCTATCAGGATTCAACCGTGTAGTTTCGAGTCAAACTCATTGACCCATGTTTCATGAGTAGTGGTTCAACAACAACCCATCTCTCATGATATCGAATGGTCCACTTAGCACTCATTGCATCTAGGTCAATGAGAGATGGGTTGTTGTTGAACCACTACTCATGAAACATGGGTCAATGAGTTTGACTCGAAACTACACGGTTGAATCCTGATAGCAATATCATAATTTGACACGCTGTGGAAAAATACCTCCTACTTATCAAAGAAGATTTTGTCAACTGGATCATCATCTACTTCCTTTTGAGTTTGTGCATTGAACATATCTAGAAAGCAACTGGAAGATGAATCCACAATCTTTCTTTTCCCCTTTGGCTCCATTCCACTCATCTCAAAAATTGGAACTATTGGAGTTGTTGAACTATAAACATGCGTAGAAGTCCTAGAGGAAAGGACATCAATCCTAGATGTTCCTTTGTACACTCTGATGATTTCTTCGCTCCCCTCAAATGTGAGCTTAGTATGCCCAATCCATTTACTACGATGTGTAGAAAGTGTGCATTGGCCCTAGTAATGCTGCCCTTCCACTAGAGGGAGAAAATATTACAACCCCAATGTCGGCTCTCTTGTGAATTGTTGTTTTATACATCAAGGATGGTTGCAAATTGTCACAAATGAGCCCTCTCATTGAATTTACTTGTTGACATATTTGACTGAAATCTCATAACTACAACCAATCTTTAAGGCCCTTGTAGTTGAAATTTTAGTTGGTGTGGCCTCTTCCTCTTCTCCTCTGGCCACCTTAGTTTCTCGCCCAATTTTTGTCCAATATATTAAACCTTCATGATTGTCACTTGGACAACTCATCTCGCCATTGCAAAAAAAAGGTATATGCATAAACTTTCTTAGCCCATTTAAAGTGCAAACAAAACAAAGATTTTTTAAGCCTGTTACGATTACAACAAAAAGATGGTAAATTAAATTTTTATGACAAATTTAAGAAAAATAGCATTCTTTTAACACATTTCAAGTGCACAGAAACAAAAACAATTTTTTTTGAACCCCTCACATTTTTTTTTTGTTAATTGCTTTCTCATTTAAAATCTAAACAAAAGAAGAATGTGTGGTGAACATTTGAACCGTTGGATAATGAAAAAATGATTGTCTGTGTTGCAAGGTGTGTGCCCATGGTCTCCTTGTGTTGTGCAACGTAGAGCTTGGGTTTGTGACATGGCTTAACTGCCTCCTGTGGATTCATTAACTCTGGTGGTTGTATTGGGCATTGAGAGGTCGATCTTTTGGTGCAACGACAACCATTTGTGCAACAATTGGTATCAGAGCTTGGTCATGGGTTCGAACCCCTCGCGTTGTGCTAGGGGATTGTTGCAAGGTATGTGCCCTTGGTCTCCTTGTGCTGTGCAATGCAACACTTGGGTTGGTGACATGGCTTAACCGCCTCTTGTGGATTCATTAACTCTTGCGGTTGTATTGAGCATTAACAGGTCAATCTTTTGGTGCAACGACAACCGTTTGTGCAATAGTCTGGTGGTTCAATTTGTTCAATCCACGCAAAAAAAAATAGTGACAAATGGTTTGCAATGGGAGAACCTTTGGATTTGCTTTCTTTATAGAATCATTTGGATTTTGATTTCAAAATTTCCACTTCAAATGCTTGTAGCTTTTCATGCAAAAATTATAAAAATACATCCTTGTTAGTGTGCATCTCTAGATCTCCTAACTTGAATGAACCGAAACATTAGCAACTTGGGAAAAATCATGTAATTCTGAATTCATGACATGTTTGAGAAACTTGTGTAGGAAGTTCTCTGATTTTTGAGGGACATTTCCAAGAGATGTATAGACACTTTTAAGCCTTCTCATTGTTCTCTCTTCTGTATAGAACCACTTGGAATTTGATTTCAAAGAGTTCTACTTCAAAAATGCTTGTAATTCTTGATACAAAAATTATAAAAATACATCCTTATTAGTGTTTATCTCTAGATCTCTTAGCTCAAACGAATCAAAATAGTGGCACTTAGGAAAAACTAATGTAATTTTGAATTTATGACAGGTTTGAGAAACTTTTATAGGAAGTTTCCTAAGGGCACTTCGTTGAGATGTATAGATATGCTAGGAAATGTCATTTGAGATCTGCTGACAGGTGCAGACGTTGCTGTATGTGTCTTCAAGATGGAGACACATTTTTAATGTTGGGATACCGGGATAGATAATGGGGGATGGGTACAAGTATGATCGATTAACTATATTCAAAGTTCATGTTCTGAAACTAAGTTGCAAAAAAACTAAAAAAGCAATAAGGCTTTAAGAAATCACTAATGTTGTCATGTCCCCTCCGTTGGGAGAATAAAATATTAATTGTAATTTACTTAAAATGTTTTTATAATATTATAAATAATAATTATATTAAATTTATATTGATAATAAAATAATATAATTTTGTTAATAATAATAAATCTCCTTGGAGGCCGACTCACATTTTTTTTGAGTGGCACCAACTTATTTCCAATTTTGGGGCCGACTTAACTTTTGTTTTATCAGTTCAAAAAAAAACTTTTGTTTTATCAAAGAGCTAACAGGTATAAAAGAGGGAACATTTTGACATCCAGGATCATGGGATTTTATGCTGAATAACTCTGCTATTTACAGCTTATTACTTGGGATGAAAACCCTAGTAGCTGTGGTTGAGGTTTGGATGAAAACCTAAACCTCATTTGGCAAGCCCAATCAGGTCTTGCAGTGGGACAGGATCGAATCATTGTTGAATCTTTTAGGTGTAAGAGAAGTAGAGTGAAGTTCAACGCTTCATCAGCATCTTAGTTTTCAGGTAGCTGTTTGGTTTTGGGTATGCCAAGGAGATCAACACATAGGGCATAGCATTAGCATTGGCAACCTTGCAGTGAATCATACTTACCATCAACCTGACATTTCAGAACACCTATCCATCATAGCAAAGGTTGTTATCTTAAGGCTGCAGCTGTTACTTCCTGCATAGGTGTTTGGGGGCCTATGACACCATTAGTAAAAGCTTTGGATTTAAAAAAATAAAAATTATACATGGAAAAAGCATTTAATATGAAGAGGTGAGGAGATCCAAAAATACATGAATTACAGTAGCTGATAAAATCATAGTCAAGTGTAGCAACACTAGGTAAATTCATTTGAAGAAATAAATTATCTGTTTCAATGGGAAAACTTGGAAAAAAAGTGAAGGAGGAAAATGTGACTTTAATGTGTGTAAAAGATATTTTTGAAGAAGAATTGATGAAAGTTAAAAAGTGTAATTGAGAATTGATTGAAAAGATAAAGGAGTTAGGAAAGGAGAAATATGACTACTTATGTGAAAATGATAATATTGAAAAGAAATGGAGAAATTTAAGAAGAAAAATGAAGAACTAGAAAAGAAAAATAGTTCATGAAAGGATGAAATATCAAAAATGAAAGAAAAAAATAATCTATTAGATTATTTACTTGAAGAAATGCTAAAGGAAAATAAGTGTCTAAAGTCTAAGCCTACATTATGTAATGTCCCACGTGATACAAATGATTTGTGTTATTCATTTGATGAATCATTTGATAAATGTGATAAAGCTAAAGCTTTTTTTGGTAAAGAGTTTAAGGTTAGAGATAACAATGTTTTTGAATCTACAAGTCCTACTAGTTGCGATGATAATGACAAAGGATGTTGTCCAAAGAATGTTGGTTTTAAGATGATGAAAAGAACAAGATATGCAAGAAAAGCTTTAAGGAGCCCATTGAGGCAAAAAAATGGTCTTGGATATGGAAAAGCAAATGATGTTACAAGTAAAATCATTACTAGCAAATCAGTTCAAGAAATGCAATATTTACGTTGTCATATGCAAGGACATAGAAAAGAAATGTGTTGGTGTTATGACCCTAACCCTATAGTGTATATTGTGTTATTAGTAGTTAGCTTGTGGCTACCTTCTCTTAAATAAGTTGCATAATCATTATTATAATCACATATATGTATTTAGGTCGTGTATATTTAGGTTGCCTATGTTGATGTTAATGACAGCATCGGTCATATTCTTCCAGCGATCTCCTTTGCTTCATGATAATAAATTAAATCATAGCCTAGGGCTATTTAATTTATTGAGACATCGATTCATTCAAGAAGCACGATTTATTGTTGAGTTGCAATTGTTTGTTAAGGCCAACATGTTGATTAATGAAGAGGCATGTTCAATAAAGAAATACATTTGTTATCAAGGTCGACCTTGAAGTGACACGATTTCTTAAGGAGGCACAAATTCTTATGTGGCCGACTTCTTGCTTATTGGATATGACTTAATGAAGGGGCGCCATAATCTATGATGGCCGACTTGATTTGAAGAGTGATGACCTTTCCATATTGTATATATATTTTCGATGTTTCTCTCTTTGTTTATCATTCATTCCATTCAAGCATATTCGTCACAAGTCGAGATCATCAAGTGCGAGTTTATTTACAAGTGCAGATCATCATAATTGAAGGCTGAGTTTCTTTATCAGCAAATAGTCTCTTTGTATTTCTGTGTTGCATCATATCTGGTGCTTATATTCTGGTCTGCAAATTGGTCTCTTGTAAGGAGATCATTGTTGTTGAAATTCAATATATAAGTGATATATTGTTGCTGGGTTTTTCTCCCTCAAGAGGAGGGTTTTCCCAGGGTATCTGCTGTGTTATTGTCTGATTTTGAATTAATTTTCTGTGCATTTAATCTGATCATAAAACTTACAGCCTAGGTGGTATCCAAGGCATACACATGGTATATATAGGAGGTAGAGGTCAGTTATTATCATCATGTGGAGTATTTATTTGTTATTGAAGACTACTAGAAGTATCCCACTTGAAGTGGATTAGGAGGCTGCCCCCTCGAAGTGGCATATTATTATCAAGCATTTTTAGCATATTTCATATTATATTCTTCTCTTGTGCAAGTTATTTCATAACAAGTGGTATCAAAGCATGATCTTGGCACCGTGATGACAAGGGATTTTTTCAATTTTGTAGGTCATTTTGTGAAACGCATATACCCCAGATTTAGGTGAATTTTTGTCTAATTTTTAAGGGGTTTTTGAAGAGCATATTCAAGAAGCTACATTCCAAATTTTAGAGGAATTGGAGAAGAGTTGAGCAATTTATTGCAGAATTAGGATTTCTACCCAATTTTTTTAGAAAGTGCATATCTTCCAAGTCCTATTGAATTTATTTTTTATTTTTAGTGGGTTGTTTAAGCAGTAAAAGAGGGGCCTACAATAAACATTGCAGAGTAGTTGGAGCATAATTAAGTGACTTATTGTAGAATTAGGGTTTCCAACCAATTTTCTCTCAAGGTAGCAAACCACCTATTTTTTGGGATATTTTCTAGGAAAGTGCAAACTAGGCTCTAGTAAGTTATAATAATTTTTTTAGATTATGTTGAATTTATTTGTGTGATTTATTGCAAAATTATTTTGGAAGTTCCTTACAACAAGAAGTAGCAAAAGAAGAAGAAAAATAAAAAGAACAAGAATAAGAAGTAGAAGAACAAGAGAGAGAAAAAGAGAAAAGCTAGAGCAAGAGAAACAAAGAACAAGAGAAAGAGCAAGAGTAAGAGCAAGAGCAAGAGCAAGAACAAGAACAAGAACAAGAGAGAGAAAGAAGAACAAGAACAAGAGAAAGAAGAAGAGCAAGAACAAGAAAAGGTACAAGAAGTGGTAGAAGAAGAAGAAGAAGAAAAAATGAAGAAAAAAAAGAAGATGAAGATTTTATGCATTGAGGACAATGCTTTTATAAAGAGGGGGGCACTGATATGACCCTAACACTATAGTGTGTATTGTGTTATGAGTAGTCGGCTTGTGGCTACCTTACTTCTTAAATAAGTTACATAATCATTATTATAATCACACATATGTATTTAGGTTGTCCTAGGAGTTATATTTGAGTATCTAGGTCGGCCTAGGTGGCATCCAAGGCATAAGTATGGTATATATAGGAGGTAGTGGTTAGTTATTATCATCATGTGGAGTATTGTGTTCTTATTGAAGAGTATTGGAGGTATCCCCCTTGAAGTGGATTAGAAGGTTGCCCCCTCAAAGTGGCATATTACTATCAAGTATTTTCAGCATATTTCATATTATATTCTTCTCTTGTGCAAGTTATTTCATAACATTTGGGATCCTGATTCTTTTTTTTTTTTGATATGTAAGATAGTAATTATATTAATCAAAAAGGATTTTCTTTACATTGAAAGGTGCCTTTCCTGCATTACTTTGAACCATCTACCCAACCCAAAAAATAAATCATACGAAGGGATATGGCCACGAAGGACTGCTTGCCCTCATTTCATACCACACTCTACAAAAAATTTGCCTCGCAAGGCCGATTACCCAAATTTCATCCCAAGTTTGATACTTAAAATATGCCTCACAGAGCTCGAATTACTACAAAACTCCCAAAAAATGCATTTGATACTATACTCCTACATATTACCAGTGCAAAATGTAGACACTTGCTTAGTTCTCCATGCCTCATCCGTTTGAGATTATTTGGATAGAATCAAAAAGCTCTCCAATCTAGTCCAAATTCTGCATCGGTTCGAGCCATAAGAGCTTCTTAAGGAATCTAAAGTCTTGCTCCGTCCTTATCTTGTGTCGCACCGGTGCCGCTCCAGAGATGTCCAACAAAAAGGGGTGCCATATTACTACCTCACTCGGGATGAACAACCTTTGAATGTCCTTCAGTCGAGGGATTCCCACTCTCGGTTGAGCCATCGTGATTACTTCCTCCGCTCCCCCCAAAAACTCTTGTTTAATTAATAGCCTTGCCATTGCAAGAACCATCCTTTGGAAGCATACAAGTCCAAGAGAGCTGTGATGAAATGTGAAGATATGTCGGTATTTAGTCTATATCGCTCCTTTGCACACATGAATTCTCGCCCTAAGATCTTCTTGATGGCTTCCAATGCCAATTGCCCCTCCACCATGAAGATTGACCTTAGCCTAAGGTCCGTTATCACCCAATGGAATGCCATTTGTCTTCTGGAGCTCATCAACCTGATTGGTGTAACCATTGGTGCTTGCTTGAAGAAATCACTTTGCCACCACTCTTGAAAATAAATCTCAATCGCTCGGCCTTTTATATTCATCTTTACTCGAGTTTTAGTAATACCTCTTAATGGCATTAAATGCCTATCGCTTTTTTTTACCCTTTCCTGCCCATTACTTACCGATGACAATTTCGCCATTCTTGAGACTTGACTCTATTTCTAGCCATCGTATTGTCTCAAGTTTTACTTTAGTTGTAGGGGTCATTTGGGTGTTGATCCTAATATTTTTTGATTAACACTGTCAAAGCTCCAACATTGGCTAGATCATCAACTTCCCTGTTTGCTTCTCTGTGTAATTGTTAAACCGGTGAAGTACTTCTACTACCATATCCAAAAGGGCTTTCAGCTTCCAGTTTTGGGTTTTCTTTGTTTTGATTGCATTAGCAACTAACATGGAATCTCCTTCTATTTCAACATCTTTAAATTTGAACTCCTAACAAAGTTGAAGGCCGCATGAGAGGGCTTGGAATTTCACCACATTATTTGTTCCCTTTGGAAGAGGCTTTGAGAGCTTACTCACTATCTGACCCTCCTAATTCCTCAGGATGTATCCGACACCAAAATTCCCTGGATTACCCCTAGCTGCTGCATCGAAGTTTAGCTTATACTTCCCATAACTAGGGGGTATTGTCTACCCATCCCAATTATGGGTGGTATGCAGAGACCAAACCAAGCCTTCTTCATTCTAGAGTCCCAATCCGGGAAGGAAGAATGTTGGTGGTTTTGTGTTGCCACCCTACTATTCACCACTTTGACTATGGCAACTTCTAATTTATTTAGGAAGGAGGGCATACTCATCTCCTTCTCTTGAAATAGTCTCTTGTTCCTTTCATTCCATATTTCCCATAATAGGATTGATGGGCTTATTAACCACAAGTTTGAGGAAAGTGCATTCTTTTTAGTCTTGGCCATGCTTTGAATAGACTGCGGATGTCGTTGGGTAGAGCACTTACCCAACTGAGTTTGGCATAGAGCCATCTTTAGCATTCCTAGGCGAAGGGGCATCCTAATAGTATGTGATTCGTGTTTTCTTCATTGTTTTTATAGAGGACACATCTAGATGGACCTTGGTAACCGATTTTGGCAAACTTATCTACAGTCAATATCTTGATTTGTAGGGCTCTACCTTTTGGTAGGCAAAGTTTGTTCCAGCATAGATGTAGAGGTAGCGCAGTTACCATAACATCCTTTCTAGAGATCTATATCCCTCTTTTGTATTATATTGTCCGGACTTCAAGCCGACCCATATTATCCTATCCTTACCTTCCCTAATTGTTATTGCCATATTTACCAAAATATCTCATAATTTCTCGACTTCATTATGCGGCAGACCCATTTGTCCCAACTCTTTCCATTGCCAAATTTGGGCACCATCCTTTTCACTAACTTGCATATAGTCTCGGGCTCCCTAGGCTTGTAATAAGTTTCTACGCTTCTGTTCCACTGCCAAAACATTATCCAAACTCAAGAAACCTCCCCAAGAGTCTTCCCCAGTGTTCCACGGGGACGCGTCCCCCCCAAAAAAACCTGCGTTTCCTAGAGGGGGACGTCTCAGAGACTTGGGGACTTGGGGGGGACGTCCCCCTACCAGCCCACCACCAGCGCCACCATCCCACCACCAGTGTCGTTGTCTCCAAGACGCCACTAGGACTTCGAGGATGCTAGGGTGTCCTCAAGACGTCTAGGGGACACCTAGTTGTCTCTAAGATCTATAATTCTTATACTTATACACCTTTTTATAACTATTTTTTCAAGTACTATATGTATTTCAGCACCCTGCCGCCCTCTCGCCACCGTCCCCCTGCCGTCCCCCCGCCGTCCCCACGCCGCCCCCAAACTTAGACCCCCTGTCCCCGCGTCCCCGAAACGCGTCCCCCCCGTCCCCCTGTCCCCGTCCCCGAAACCCCGTGGAACACTGGTCTTCCCTAAAGAGGGCGGTTTTCCCATCATGTATGTCCCATGACAAATAATATGAGATTAGTGAATGACATTCCTTCATGAAGTTCCAAGTTCTTGAACCTTGAGGCAAAATCCTTGAGGTTCTAATACTCGTTTCAACATTGTTATTCAAATATTTATTCTTAAGGATCTTGACGCATTTTGAGTTTGTATCAGTATGCATCTTCCAAATTAATTTAATGCCTAATGCTTTGTTTTATTTTAGATCTCTCAGACCCACGCTCTAGCTACTTTTGCTTTGCAAATCTTATGCCATACTATGAGGGCGATCTTATTTTGATCAGATGTCCCTTGCCAAAAGAATTTCCTCATGCTTTGATTTAGTTTCTGATTTACACCTGTTGGGATAGAAAGGCAGGACAACAGATAGATTGGGATTGTGGAGATAACTGCATTTAACATGGTTATTCGCCCACCCCATGACAACCACCTTCCTTTCCATGATGCCATTCTATTGCTAATTTTAACTTCAAGGGGATCCCACAGTTTATTGCTCCTCAATCCTTTTACAAGGGGCAGACCAAGGCATATGCTGGGTAGTTGACCTTTATTGAAATTGAGGACTTTGATTATTTCATGTTCCTTTCGAGGATTTGTGAAAAGAAATATATCTCAGATTTAGCTTCACTAACCTCCTGTACTGAGGCAACATTATACAGATCCAAAGTTTCTTTTAATTGTATTGCCTCCCTTCTTTTTGCTGCTCCAAAAAGCATGGTATCGTCTGCAAATTGTTGATGCATGATGGCCAACATATTGCTGATAATCTGAATTCCCTTCAACATACCATTTGTTGTTGCTAAAGATATCGCTATTCCCAACGCCTTTGCCATGATGATAAAGTGGAAGGGAAAGAGCAGATCCCCTTGTTTGATTCCTTTGGATACCTCAAAATAGCCTTCAGGGAGTCATTTATTAGAACCTAAGTTACCGGTTCGCTGCATATAGGCTCCTAGTTCTTGTTTGAAACGGACTTGGTTTGAGATACGGGTCCGGTACGAAACTCGTCCAGATAGGGTCCGACCCACAGCCTGTGGGTTCGATCCTGTCGGACCAGGTTTGAACCTGGACATAACTCGTGACGTTTCACGCCCAGGACATGCTTTTTAACTTGTTTTTGCATTTTTTTATTTTTTTTTTGACTTTTTGTTGACTTTGAAAGACTAAAATGTTCCTCCCAACCCTAATAATTGCCTCCTAACACATCAAATAGGTAAAAACATACTCATTTAACAATTTGTGAATGAAAAACAAGTTTTTTTGCCTCCATTGCTGAACTTTCTCTCTTGCTTGCACAAGCTTGAATAGACTTGAAGGTTGATCGTTGATTGTTTGAAGTTGGTTGTTGTGCTTTTTCTAAGCACTTGCAAGTGTCCGTTCGTTGCCAAGAAGATCATAGAGCAAGATTTCTTCAAAAGAGGTAGGTTTTTTGAAGTTTTTTGAAATGAATTAAGTTATTTAGTTTCAATGCCAAAATTTCAATGTGTTGTGCCTTAGGTATTACAATGGCATCCGGTTCTACCTCCTTAGGCTCAAACCAATCTCGTTTCAAAACAAACCCGAACTCTCCCCTTTGGAAATATGTTGAAATGGCTCAACAACTTCTAGGTGGTGGAGCATATGTTTGGATTTGTAGTCATTGCCATGTTAGATATTCGAGCTTATACAGTCGAGTGAAAGGGCACTTGTGTAGGATCCCTGGACTAGGCATCAAAGGTTGTCTAGGTGAAAATAAACAAGGCATTCTAGATGATATAGTATTGGGATATATTTTTGAGCAAGAAAAAGCAGACCAAAAAGCAATCAATCTTAAAACAAGTCATCCTTTGTTAAAGATAGGATCTTGAGTGATCGAAATAGGGGTGACCATCGTTTCTGATGGATGGAAAGATGCAAAAAATTGCCCATTGATCAATGTTCTTGCAATGCCCCCTAAAGGGGCAATGTTTATCAGAGCACTGAATTGTGAAGGACAGGTGAAGGATGGTCCATTTATTGCTAACATCCTTTGTCAAGCTATTGAAGAATTGGGCCATCAAAATGTTGTGCAAGTTGTAACTGACAATGCAAAAAATTGTAGGGTTGTTGGGTTATTGATTGAGAAGTATTCACACATTTTTTGGACACCTTGTGCTGTCCACTCCCTCAATCTAATGCTACGAAAAATTGAACCAAAATTGAGCGGATCAAATAGGTGTATGCTGAGGCCAAAGACATCAAAATGTTTGTCACCAACCACCATGACACAAGGCATATTTAGACAATTCTCAAAATTGGAGTTGTTGAAGGTAAGTTAATTCTCAATATTTTTAATTTTCTTTTAATTTTAAATTTTGATTTTGTAAATTTAAATTATATTTTATTTTGATTTTGAAACAGGTTGCTGAGATCCGTTTTGCCTCCAACACAATTGTGTTGAGAGGACTTATGAAGGTTCGTGAAGCACTCTCTAATATGGTCATCAACCCTAATTGGTCTGTATGGAGGCAATCTAGCACTGAAAGGGCAAATAAGGTTAAGCAAATGATCCTAGATGACAGTTGGTGGGATCATGTTGAGTATCTCCTCAGTTTCACTGAGCCCATATTGAGCATGATCCGTTACACTGACATGGATAGACCTTGTTTGGGCGAAGTATATGATGGCATCGACTCAATGATTGAGACGATGAAAACCATCATCAATGCAAAAGAGGAAGATCCTGAAGAAAATTTCTTCAAAGAGCTACATCAAATCATTGTAGAGAGATGGAACAAAATGACCACTTGGTTGCATTTTCTCGCTTTTGCATTGAGTCCCAAATATTATAGTGTTGAGATACTTTCTGTTTCTTCAAGAGTTGCTCCATATAGAGATGCTGAAGTGGCTCAAGGGTACAAGGCAACACTTCGTAGACTCTTCAGTGATCATGACTAACGTGATCTAGTGAGGGCTGAGTTCATGGGTTTTGCATGCTCCAGTGATTGTGGTCTTGATGCTCTATGAGACAAGTATAGGGCAGATGCTCATAGTTGGTGGTACTTCCATGGCCAAGAATACACACACCTCCAACCTCTTGCAATAAATTTTTTATCCCAAGTAAGTTTTATAGTCAAAATCTTTTATCTTTTAAATTTAGTTTTATATTTTGTAATTTTAATTTTATTTAGTTAAATTTTGTAACTCTTAAGTTAACTATTTAGTTTGGTCTTAATAGGTTGCTAGTTCATCTTCTTCTGAGAGGAATTGGAGCACATACTCCATCCACTCAATAAAGCACAATAGGCTACATTGAAAAAGGTAGAGGACTTGGTGTATGTGCATTCAAATTTGTGCCTCATTACACACAAACAAAGTTCCTACAAAGAAGTAGACTCAAGGAGGTGGGATATTGAGCCAAAGCATCTTGGCTTTGATGCTTCCACGAGTCACTTAGCTGCACTTGATATTGATGATGACTATGAGCCTGAGGCAGCTATTGAGCATGAGAGTGCTAGTGTTAGTGCTAGTGGCAGTGCTTGTGCGAGTGCCACTGACGCTATTTGTGGTTCTACACAAAATGTAGCATCTAATATGGGTGTTGATGAGGATTTTTTTGATGACCCATATGATTGATCAATGATCAATAATGGCTGATTGTAAACACTTGACATTTTTATGTTTGAATTTTAATTTATATCATGACATTTGAGTATCACTAATATTTTAATATTTGACTATGAAAGTGGTGGTGTATTTTTGCTATGTTATTTGACTATTAATATGGTGGTGTATTTTGAACTTAATTAGTGCTGCAAATATGTATATATTTCTGATTTTTATATGTTTTTGTATTAATGAACCCAAAATGAACCCAACCCCCAAATTTTTTTTTCCCGAACCTGCAAACCGAACCAGTAACCTCCCAATGCTTTGCAAAGAAAATGCCAATCTACTCGATCATATGCTTTTTTAATATCCAACTTTATCAACATGCATTGCTTTTTGGTTCTTTGAATAGAATGAATTGCTTCTTGCGCTATTATCACTCCTTCCAATATCGATCTCCTCGACACAAACCTTGTTTGTTCATCTTATGTATGATGTTGCATAATGATATGGGATGGGAATCATCCAAGGATAAAGGTTTTTCTTTCTTAAGAATGAGGGAAATGAAGTGTTATTTATTTCTGTTAACACCTTACTCGAATTCCTTGAATCTTCAATGGCTGCTACCACATCATTCCCCACCATGTCCCAACGTTTCTGATAGAAACTAGCTGAGAATCCATTTGGACCAGGAGCTTTATTTGGATGAAGTTGGTACACAACCACCTTAATCTCTTCTTCCAAAAAGCTCTCTATCAACATCTTGTTTTGTTCTTCTGTAACTAGGCGTGGGATGCCTTGAATCAACTGTTGCTTAGATTTCAAATCAGATCCTCCACAATTATTAAGCAAATTTCTAAAGTATTCTACTGTTTCTTTAGCAATCTCTTTTGCGCTTTCAAGGGTTATTCTATTAACTTTCCTGATCTTTGTGATTTTATTGATATCCCTACACACTTTTGTTACATCGTGGAAGTATTTGGTGTTTTTGTCACCCTCATTGATCCAAGTTTCCCTAGATTTTTTCCTCCAATACGTTTCTTCTTTGGATAACACCTCCTCATAATCCCTCAATAATTCCTTTTCTTTCAAAAAATTCTCTCTATCCATCCTTGCAATGAGAACTTCATTAAGAGCCCTCAATTCTTCTTCCAACCTTTTCTTAGTTTCAAAGATGTTGAATTGGCTTTTGTTTCAATCCTTCAACTGGTGTTCAATCAGTTTTACTTTTGTTACACAAAACATCTTAGTTCCTGTTGGCTTTGTTTCACCCAACCATTGCTCAATTATCTTTAAAAATTTTTGGTCTTTCATCCACATATATTCAAGCTTAAAAGTGCATCTGATTGGTTTCTTGTCCCCTAGAATATCTAGTTGAATCAGATAATGATTCGATCCAGATTGAGGGATGATGCTGCCCTCTAGAGAGAAGGGAAAGACTCCCAAATCTTCCTTGAATAGAAACCTATCTAGTTTCTTTGCAATGTTTCCTAATCCTAACCTCCTATTTGTCCATGTATGGTTTCGATTTGACATTTGAATTTTCAACTACTGGTTATTCCCCACAAATTCCTCGAAGTCGATCTCTGACTTATACTTCCTTTGAACACCCCTTTTTATAATGACTGTGTAATATAGCATTAAAGTCCCCTTCCATTATGTGTATCTCATTTGGAAATAATGCTAAATTTTTTTCAATTTTTCTAGAAGTTTTTTAATGCAAGAGGTCGGGCCATAAACATTCACTAAGGTAAACTGTAAGTTTGAGGGTAGACTCCTTACCTTACATGCTAACCAGTGCTTGCTTGCTACAGCCCCCTCGAGGTATACTATCTGCAATCTCCAAAATGTGACCATACCACTCGAAGCACCCTCTTATTCCGCTAACTCCATGTTCTAGAACTTACACTTCCTTTTGAACAATTTGACTTCCATACTGCTCATCTTTGATTCTTGAACCAATAAGATGTCTGCCCTAGACGTCTCCATACTACGCCTGACCAGGCATTTTTGTTAGGGGCGTTTAAGCCCCCAACATTCCAGGATAGAATTCTCATGTCTCCCAGGAAGGGGGATCCCCTTCCCTAATCTTAACATTGGAGTTATCTTAACTTGTCCCTTTGCATCCTTGTCCATGTTCCTCTTCTCTTGGTTTGTTTTCTTGCATTTCTTCTTCCCCTCGCCACAGTTTAGAGATTTCTTTGCTGCATCCTTCTGTTTTATCCCTAGTTTTCATGGCACCAAGGGAGTTAGCTCCATGCCTTTTGCCTCCTCTTTTCCTTTTGGTGTGGAAGACTCCCCCAAACACAATTCACCTTCTTCCCACATCTCTTTTACCTCTGAGTTTATACCGGCCAAGTCATTCTTATCATATTCACCCAAATCTGCTCTTTCCAATCCCATACTCAGAGCCTCAGATATTCCAACCTGTTTGCAACCTACTTCTAGAATGTTGTCTGCCTCTTCCAACTCTTGAGCCAAAACTCCTTCCTCTATAGGTTTTGTTAGGTCTACAACTTCCATCCCATCCAAGATTTTTTGCTCTTCGTTAGCTTTATCTTGCCCTTTCTTTTCATTTGGTTGTCCTGATTATGTTTGGGTCGATTCCATTTTTTGAGCCCCCTCCATTCCCTTGGAGAGAAACCCTAAAGGAAAATTCCTACCTACTTCTGTGCTCTTCCTGAGAGCCTCTCCTTCTATGGATCACCTTAATTTCTTGAATTTGTTTTTAGCCAGTTTGAATTTGTTCCCCTTGATGGAGGTTTTCATCCACACATATGAATGATCCTAGTTCATCCCCAATCAGCTCTAACACCTCTTTGCTCTAGTATTCCAAGGGAAGATTGTATATTTTCACCTAGATTGGAATTTTCTCTATTTCAGGCGTTAATGGGTCAAAATTAGGTTCCCAATCTTTAAGATAAAACCCTACCCCATCTAACATTAGCAATCTCTCATCCATTATGGATCTTTTCAGTTCTTCTGTTGAGCATTCCACCATGAGAAAATTGTTGGGAAGAGATTTGATTCTCACCTGTGCTCCTCATCTATCTGCCCACCAGTTTGTGATCTTCCCTCTTGCCATCCGTTGGCCACACCATTTTGCAAAGAAAGAACATGCCTTCAAGTGATTCTTTGTTGATTGAAGTGTTTTTACGAGGATCACCATGTCCTTGCTGTTGAGAGTTTTTTGCTTTTTGTTATTTACCATTCGTTATGGTTTGGTTCCATCCCATCGATCCCTGCTTCTCCACCACGTGTAAGTCTTTCTTGATCCTGGACTCCTACTGTAACAACAATTTTGCATCCCTCTTGCTCTTTGACCTAATTGAATGGTGTTTGCTCTAGTAGCAAAGGGAGGAATCTGCCCTTTGAAACCCTCAGATGACTGCCCATCGCTACACTTCCGAAGGTCCCACCAAATTCCTTCTGCCCAATTGTTTTGCTACGGTGCCCTATTCCATAGTGCCGATTCTTTGTGATGCAATATATTTTGGGTCATGCTTTCATATTCCCTGTTCCAATCATACCCGTGGCTTAAAACATTTGACCCATTCCACTGTTTGTGTTGCTGATCAACTCTTGCAAATCCCCTATTCCTCTATTCGCTACTCTCCTTCGATTTCTCCCCCATTTGATAATCTGCCAATTGTCCTTTTTTCCTTCGTTCCCATTGCCCTTTTGCCACTCTTTAGGATCCTTATCTTGGCAATCAATGTTGTCTCCATTTGCTCTATGAGAGCCATCTCTTTGGGATTCATCCACCTTCCTTGGGTAACCCAGCCTTTGCTAGTGCTCCTTCGCATAGTTCTTTCTTGCATCCTGCATCGGTAGGTCTGCATCCGCCAGATATGCCCATGCTCCAATTTTTTGCTCCATTTTTTTTTTTTTCTAGGCTGGATTTAGTAGGGGTCTTCATTTTTGTAGCCTTTGTGGACTAAAGAATCATTTTGAAAAGATGTGTTGGAACATAGAAAGGAAGAAGGAATTGATGACAAATTGTATGCAAATGAATTATAGATGGATTGATGAATTTAATTGGCAAAAGATAACATATAGGTTTAAAAGACTCTACAAGTATAAATATTTATATACAAAAAATGATAGTAATAAAAAAAATTGAATATTGAGTAGAGATAGAGCACACCAAGGGGGGTGCTGCTGAAAAGAAATTAGAGCATGTCAAGAGGGCTGTTGCAAGATATAGAAGGCTGTGAGACACTATGAATGTAATTTGGGTCATTTCTAGACCCATATATCCATCATATACCAACTAAGTTGCCTTAAAACACCTCTAATATTTCTAAATAAGCTATAAAAGTGTAAAATATCATAGGAGAAAAGGTAAATTTGTGGGAATATGATAATTAAGTGTTATTATGAAAGGATATGATGGAAAGGCATTATGAAAGGGCATTAAGAGACTATATAAAGAAGGGAAAAGTGGGAGATAAGAGTGAAAAAGAGTGCAGAATCATGAGGAATGAGATGAATTAAATATATGTGAGAATATGGAAGGTGATAAGTTGGAGTAAAGCATGAAGAATTAATATATTCTCCGTTTTATTGCATCATAGCGAGGTTTACTACATATAACAAAATATTAAAGCATAGACTTCAGTCAAGGTTTTTTTGTCATCAAGGTCTTTACTTTAAAACAATTTGTAACAAGGACTTTACTGTTAACTCTTTAATATTAAAATATAATTTCTTTGGAGGGCTTTAATATGTAACATGGGCTTCAAAAATCATGTAGATTCGTTGGATAACATGGTCTTTACTTCAAATTGCAATTTTTGTAAATGATTTTCTGTTGGTAATTATGACATTGACAAGTTCTCTCACATTAAGGTTTACTAAGACGTAAAACTCCATTCCTATTTACACCTACCTTATTTCTTCTTGCATACATGAAAGACTCTCAAACATGACCAAAAGATCATTTTACAATTTCAAGGACTTTGAGTTCATAGGAGCATGATACTTGTTGACAGTTTGTGCCACCCTTGTTTCCCACTGTTGATAACCAGCCTGAGAGATCTTTATCGGTATTTTGATCTAAGTGTTCAAGTCTTTTGAGTTTTCTACCTTGTAGAACACCCAAATGGGTATCCCTAGTTCAAATTTGAAGAAAATTGGGTTAAAATTGGTTATGTGCTTGTGTGTTTTGGGTCTCCTACCGACCTTTTGTAGGAATTTTGTGTGTATTTGGTTTTGTGGCTGTTTTCATATGAAACAGTTCATTGTTCAAAATGTGTAGTTTAGTAGTCAGCCAACTTCCTGAATGGACCCGGTGGAGGTTAAAGTCCACAAGTTGAAGTTTTGCAGGAATCTAAGTGGATTATGGATCTTGCGAAAATTTCAATGTGATGTGAATATATTTGGATGATAGTGGAAGTCTTGCAAGGTAGAGGTTGCTGGGATTTCGTGGGCAACTGGTTTTGCGAATGTTTTCATGTGAACCAGACATCATTTCAAAGGTGCAAATGCCAATGGTTTTCCTGTTGGTGTAGTTGTCAATGGTTTTCCCACTGGTGTAGTTGTGGGTCGAGTTCTCGCAAGGACCTATTGAAGCCCAAATTTGACCAAGTGTGGATTTTGTGGACGGATGGAGTCCAACTTCTTGCATGTTTCCAATGTCAATGGATTTTCTGCCAAAGCTTGATAGCGACCAGTGTTCCGCATTTATAGGAATTTGATGGCCATCTGGATTTGTGTGTGTTTTCAAGTGAACTGGTTTGTTACTCAATGGCGTAGTTTCGATGGAACTCGAATTTTCATTGTATCATGATCAATCTCCTCCCCATCTAATGTTGATGTCGTCCTTTTGTAGGCTTTTCCATTTGAACTTCCTCATTCAAATATTTTCATCCAGTTCAGTTGTATCCACCCGCATATCCACTTACACTCCATTTCCCCACCTCCCCATCTCATGCTAACGCCATCACACTCGAAGCCATTGCATTCCATCATGACATCATGGTGATGTCATCATACCTCTTTGCTGACATCATTGTCGGGACCTTAATTTGAAGTCAACCTTTTCAAAGCCTTATTAAACTAGTTCATATGCCCTTTCCCGCAACTGGTCCAGTTGCACCTCTTGAACTTGCAAAAGCACCAAAACGCCTAGGTGATGCGATTAATGCTACAACTCTCTCAATAGCCAAATCTCAATCTAAGGGGACATCAAAGAAATTTTAAAGTCATTTCCATGGATACCAAAGGGAAAAGCGGCACCCATGCTTCATTTCTTGATCCAAATACATCCTTTTGTTAGACAACCATTGTTAGACATGATTTGTAGTGGTTTTTGTACTTCCCTCATCAAATTCATCAATGCGTCGTGTGACAAAAGCACTGGGAATGTTTTCCATGATCGCAAATCGGATTTCTTTTGCAAATATGTCAAGTTGGTAGGCATCGGCTAGGGTTTCTTCTCCACCACATGTCCTTTCGCAAATAGAGAACTGCGTGAGCTTCCTCAATAGCTTAATTGATATTCTATGCTATAGTGAGTAAGAGAAAACACAATTTAATCTAAGTGCATCACCAACTTTTCCCTTTTATATATTCTTTCTTCCTCTTTTCCTTGGCAAGCTATTAGAATAGGTTTAGCTGTAGGATTATTCAGTACTGGGTTGGACCAGCACTTTGCATCTAGATTAGGCAGGGAATCAGCCCTTTATTTGGAGGCTTGGCTTCATTCAGCAAGGTCCCACACATTGAAGCCATTCCCATATTTCACTGGAATGCTGAGTAGCAGCTTCAGCAAGGGTGGACTTTCAAGTGATAATTGCCAAAATTAGTTACCTTGAGATTCATTAAATCACATGAATTTGATTTTATACCAATGGAGGAGACATTTTGATATTCTATATTTTCCACTTTCAATGACTTCAAAAAAAATGTTTATTATATGTTACATGGTTTTAAGTACTAAATTTCTCTTTTTTCTTAAGTGATTTGGCTGTGGGACTTGGGAACAACCCCTTATATATTTCTGTAGATTTGAACTTGGGCTGCACTCCAGGGAGTGGACTTGCTACACTGTAGACTATAAGAGAGCAGGTGAAAACAAAATCTCTTAAAAAGTATTTGTATATCTTCAACTTTATTAACATAAATGAAGAACAATGTTTAAAACTGTCTTGTATTTATAAAGTATTTTTTCCTGGAAGGAAACACCTATTAATTATTTCTTACTCCCATTGTTGTAGTGGTTCCACAATTCAATTCTTCAATATTTGGTCATTTGCTCTCCCAACCTGCTTGAGTATATATGCAGGCCATTCAATTGCTGGATCTCTCTCTACAGAATGTGAAAGATGCAATGTTATTTATGTTCTTTTGCCTTGAACATCTTTGTCATCCATCATTCAACTTTCCTTCACACAACGACATCTTGGCCTGATCATCAAGGTCATCACCAGTTATGAGATTTATGCACAACAGATGGTTTTACTTGGACACTCCAAACTGGTTCACCAGTCACTTTTCCAGTGATCCTTGTAATTGCTCGACTCAAGGAAAATATCTGCAGTCATATGTCAAATACGGACATGGATAATCTTGATTCTTAATAGATGGGCTTTTCTTCTATCTGTTTAAAAATCACACAGAAAAGTAGCATACAGACGCCACAGGCCAATGTGAACTTTGGGACTACCAAAAGACTTCATAAGGAGCAGTGTGCAAGCTTTATATATACATTTGAAATCACCATATATGAGCACTGACCTGCATATACACTTTGAGACTCCACAAAGATATATATGCATGCATTCCTTCAAAAAGTTCGTAATTTGCCACATTTGTCACACAGAATGGAAACTTTTGCCACAAGTAGAAATGTAATATCCATGTGCTGTCTTAGAAAAACCAATTAGGGCAATTATATATCCTTACAATCAGACACTGCAAGACTATTGGTTAAACTATTCATTGTGTTTTCACTTTTCTCTAATCTAGATCCTCCCTACTGCCAACTTCTCAAGCAGTGTGCATTGAGCACATTTCAAGTTTTATTCAAACAAAAAAAATGAAAATCTTTTTGGGCTGTCATGTCCCCGTTTTTGGCGAGCATCAGTGATCGTGAGTTTGGCCTATCATGAGACCCTCGTAGGCTGACTGAGTGGTTAGAGGGTCGTTTCGGCGCTTGGCTCAGCGTCAGATTGGCAGTATTGATCAATTGGCTTTCGTTTGGGCTCGATCGGAGACCTTTTTCAGAATTGCTATTTTTAGCAGTTCCTGGCAGGCAGAGTGGGACCACTGCTATTTTTAGCAGTATGGCTTTGGCAGCATCCGGAATCACTTCTGAGTTCGTCAGCATCAGACGGATCGGTAATCGGATGATTTATGAGGAAGATATTAATATTTAATTATATTGATTAAATATTAATTATTTAATGTTTATAATATAAAGTTATAATTTAAAATTATAACTTAAGTCATCTGCTTTGAGGGGTGCGCCCAACATCAGGAAAGGGGCCATTTCGCATATTAAATTTATAATTTAATATTTGCCTGAGACTTTTGCAAATAAAAGAATTAAAAGTTGAAATATATTAAATTTCCCTATTATTAAGGAAATCGCACTTTTGTGCAATAAAGGGGTTTTGCATTGGGAAATGAGCAATTATGACATTTGAGGAATTGATGAAGTTTTGCCAGAGCACTGAGACTTTAGGGTTTCATCTCGAAATCGTCGGAGAACGAGCCATCTCCTTCGAAGCAGTTCAGAGGATGTGAAATAACATCCGATTTATTGCCAGTCGTGGGATTTCTTCATCCAGAAGAAATTACAGAGCTTACAGTTGGTTCAAACATCAGAGGGTTTACTCATCCACAGAGCTTCAACATTTATTTCATACAGAAGACCTTCTATCTATCTAGGCGTCCATATTTGGAGATCTGGAGGGGTTTCACAAAGGCCGTACAAATCATTAAATGCAGCTGTCAGCCGTACCACTCAGCAAAGAGCCATATTTATTCAGTGGCTTGGTTATAACAGTTATTCAGAGAGCTTAATCATCCAGAAGACATCAAGTCTTCAAAGCGCCAACCTTTACTGAGATTCTGGAGGATCAAGGGAGTGCCGTACCATTTATGTGTTATTGCTGCTGTCTACAGGAGGCCGTACTGTTCTGACAGGGCCGTACCTCTTCAACTTATGCCGTACCCCTTTATATTGATTCATAAGTCAGTTAGTGGTGATAGAAACTGAGGCGCCTATCTCACCTTTCCTGGAAACCTACAAAGGAAGCCATGTGTTAATACCTACACTTGCTGTGTTCTGGCCGTACTATGGGCTGTACCAGGCCGTACTACCATCTTTAAGGCGAGTTCATGTTCTTGAAGAGAAATGCCTATCTATTGGATTCCCAGCTTGCATCATTAAGGGCGCCAAGCTTCCAGGAGACATCTGTGGGCACCAGACGGAGGGAGGAAGACATTTATTTACTCAGCCGTACAGATCTGTACTACATTTGCAGCAAATACCAGGTTCCTTAAATATTGCAAAATTCATTGTTATTATTATTGCATGTAACTGGGTACTCTTTGTAAACGTTAGAGAAGGTCAAATAGATATACTGGCATTGTTATTCATTCATTTCCAGAGCTTTATAAATATTGTTGAATTCATTTCATATTTCAAGCAAAATCGTACCTCCTCTTTTAATGTGCAAACAACACAAAAAACTCAAAAACCTAAAAACGTCAGAAAAACTTGAAATATCAGTCAGAGCAGTAACAGGGGGAAACCAGGGGTTCCTACAGCATGTTGGATGGTACAACAATTTTTTATTGTTTCAACAGTTTCCCAATCAAATTCATAGTTATTAAATTACATTTATACATCTAGTTTGCTAAATCAAACCCTATCCTAAGTGATGCTTCAAAGGCTGTAGTAGCATTTGCTGAATTGTTTGAGATGCAACATAAATCCACATAGAGCTAGTAATGTTGGGTTGAGGGATACAAGCTCCTTTCTACCAGAGTTAATGAATTTATATTTTGATCTGTGTTTTTGATGCCACGGATGTCATAATCCATGTGTTTTGTATACCTAAAACACAACAATATTTATATATTTAAAATGTTGTTTCCTTCAGTTAAATTCTGCTTTTATACTTGTGTCATTGATGTATACTTGTGTATGTGGTCAAAGTAGCTTCTATTTGATTAATTTATTGTGTCTTCAAAATTTATTTATTGAAGGGTGCATGATATAGTTTTAAATCCTTAAAAATCTCTATATTTCATGGTTTTTTCAATTTGCCAAGTCTTTGCTGAGTTTGAGTCTGGGTCAAATATCAGCATGCTGAGTCTAAGTCTTGTAACAATTGTTCTAATGAACCAGCTGATAACATTAATGCGATAAATGAAGAGCAATATAATGATTTGTATTGATTTTCCATGTGCAGTTGCACTAATATAAACCATTTTGATTTATCTTTAACATTTGACAATTGACGTTGAATTCTGCCATCAGCTGTTTTCTGTATTTAATTTTGTACATTTTGTTCAAATTATGGTTATCCAAACCCTTAATATGAACCCGAACCCAAACCTGAACTGACAACATAATCCCGTTACCATGAACATATAACCATTCCTGCTAGATTTCAGAAGAATCTGAACTGACAACATAGTCCAGTTATATTTGAGAAGCCAGTTGACCTTGTACAACCATCCATGAATGAAGGGCTCATCAATGCTGATTTAACCAACATTTAAAAAATAACCAGGGGCCTGCACCATCTTGGTGAGAACCCAAGAATGAGAGTTGTTAAAGTCCCTGAGACTAGGCAACTCTTTGAAGAGAATAATAGCATTGCTTGGATAGTATTTGTTCATGTTACCAATCACAAGTTTGATTATCAGTTAACAGCAATATGGAAAACAAGATGCCGTGTATTCATCACTTCTCATTAAGCAACATAGTAAATGGTGATTTTTGAAGGCATTCTAATCAGTCTTACAACACAATGCTAATAGCAGTTATGATACTAATCTTGATCCCTACACTAACTCAATTTGAAGGTGTTCTTCATTTTTTGACTCAGCTTTTTCTTCACATGGTTTTGGCCACACTTTTCTGTTTTCATGAAAAACATGAATGCTCTCTGATCTCTTCAACTTTCTTCACACAGATATTATGTTTAAGGTTAGAATCTCTTCCACCTGGTATCGATTAAGCTTGATTTGCTTTGTATCCAGAATCCTCTCAACCACATGACTATCATTAAATTTTTTAAATTTTTATTTCTATTGTTTTTGTATAGGCCTTAAAAGAATTGATAATGATCAATAACAAGTATTGGCTATATGGCTTATATGATGATTCCATTTCTTTTATTATTGTATTCTGGCAGCTGGACCTTCGTTCTGGAGCAAAGAAATCTTTGGCTGATCCACCTAGACATATCCTCTTTTTAAAGTCATGTGATATTAGTACCACTCGTCCGCATCAACTTCTTGTTGGTGGCAGGTGATTTTCTAGCTTTTATTTCTTTGTTCTTATCTACACAAACTTATGGTTGTTTCAAGTTCATGATGTTCCTATATGTTGTCTGACTACTTGTAACTACTTTGAATTTTGTAGTGATTCTTTTGCTCGTCTTTATGATCGGCGCATGCTACCTCCATTAAGTTCCTCACGAAAACCATCAAAACCACCACCTTGTGTGTGTTACTTCTGTCCAGCTCACCTTTCTGATTATGTAAGTTGACTTGATTATTTAACTTTTAGGTTTTAGTATGCATTCTCTAGTTGGTATATGCTGCTTCTCTTTCAGTGACCCTCTGAATGGTACTGGTGGTAGAATACGGTACTTTGTTACTTTGATTACTTAACACAGATTCTTGTAATAATTATCTTCAGCGTTACATCCTTATAGTTTTCCTTCCATTATCTGTGAATGCGCCTGTATAAGTTTTTTAATATTTGGTTTAATTAAACATGTGAAGCCTGAAAATAAAAATATGTGAGTTGATGACTATCCGATGTTTGTAACTTGTATCTTGGACCTACGTCGTCATTTTATGTGCTTTTAAATGAGGTGGCAGATTTAGCTTTTTCTTTTACTTATAAACTATTTAACATTATACAATAAATAAGTAAAGGTTTGTAACTTTGTACTCTACATATTAATTTTATAGTGTATATGGGAATCCTTTAGTTATTAAATAATACTTTGTTTGCTTTCTGTTTCACTGCTGTAAATACAGTTTCTGTTTCTTGGGGCCTAACAAATTCTTTTTGCTGCTTATTCATTCCTTTGAAGTTTAGAATTCAATTATATAACTTGCAAATCATCCTTTGCATGGAGTAATTATATTGCTTTCTGTTTTTCAGCATTCTCAATCTGCTCTGTTTATTTGGTATGAATGTGGTGTTTATATGGTGTAGATTGCATTTGGCAGCCTTTTGATGTTGACCACTCTCCTATTGTTATTGGTGTTTTGTGGGCACCTATATGATGTCTTAACTCTGTATTTCGCTTGACCATTGTCTGAGGTAGTTTCATGCATATCACATGTATGTTCTTTAGATTTTATTTTGTGAGTTGGAATGTATGTACTTCCTGCTACACTTATATTCTTTGATGCATAGTTTCTTATCCAAAAAAGCAGGGCTCTGTCCACGTGCTTGAAAATGCTAATTTCCTTGTTTGAAAATATATGACACAATCTATAGGGCAATGTAGTCTTTTGCTTTAAACCTGTCTGGGTCATATAGCCCAAGTTTGGATTTATATATTACATTCCTTATTACCCAAAATGAATCTTAATGTGTTATTTCTGATAGGAATTGAAGTGTAACCAATTGCTGTTTCCGTTCCTTAAATTCTTTGCTTAAAAAGAGTCTTAAACATAGAAGTGTGAAGCTATCCAAATGCTGGAAATTATGATATCAGCTGTATAATGTCAATTTGAGCAAGTAATAAAACTGAAAACAATCATGCAAGGAAAGATGAACACAAAAGTCTACTGTGGAGAAACCCACAGTGTGAGAACTCTGGCTATTAAGGGCTGTGCATCCTCATCCCAATGAAAACAGCAAGATATATAAGCTAATTGTTCCCATGGAGCTTCTAAGAACATCATGAGACTTATACAACACATTACAAGGCTTTCACAAGCTTTCCCTAGTCTGAAACTCACTCAAGACAACTTCCCTTACTTTTCACTTGGCTGTACAAGCATCATTCAACTCTAGATGATTACATCTATATAAGGGGCATTTTAAATCTCCTACATGATCAGTAAAATGAAATGCCTTGCCACCTCAAAGTTGGAAGGTAGAATTCAGTGACTTCATTTGTGGGCTGTTGATTTCTCCTTTTGTCTAATTTTGACATAGTCACAACACTAATTTAATAATTAAAACATATTTGGTTGTAGCTGAGTATATCTTTTTCACCCTCTTCCTGCTAGATGCATACTGTTCACATTTGGCTGGAAAAGAATACGTGTTTTAGGGATATGTGCAGGTAGAACAGTCGGTCAGAGCTGAATGTGCCACTTATTCTTCAACTAAATTTGTTTATTTTGAGGTATTTGGAGGTTACCTGAAATATCCCAACTAGGATATTTACTAATTTTCTGATTTTGAAAACACAAATTTATGCCCTAGTTTCTGCACTTCAAAATTTCTGCTCAAACCCTAACTGCTGATGTAATATTTCTGATTTCAACATGCAAGAACAACAACATATATCTTTCCCAATTGCATCAAATAACAAAGCAGATATATCCAACCTCAAACATGAACGTAACCACCAATTTGGAACACCAAAATGTCCATCCCAAACATGCAAAAATGTGATTATCAAATTGTTCAATCTGCTGCTACAAATCAGACCTAATATTTATGCTACTTCATTATGAAATGGGCTCCAAGCATACCCAGAAAAGTACAATAGTTTGCTGCTATAAATTTATAATTAAACCCTACTTACAAGCCAAAATATGCATGAAATGTTGATCCAAACTAACCCTAGCTGGGCGAACTTGCTCCTGCTATCACAAGATGCCAAAAATGAATGCAAATATGTGATGAAATGCTTCCAAAACCCTACCACAAGGGTGTGCTGGCCTGCTGGTCTGTATGTAAGGGTTTGCAACCCTTGAAACTTGACAAAATCGTCCAAACTTGCCAATTTTGCTCCTCCAAATCAAGGTGCTCCTCTTGCAACTTGGGCGCTCCACTCTAGGGTGAAACCCTAGGTCAAAATAACACCAAATCTGCCTTCCTCAAGTCGCTTAGGCTAATATCAAAATCTGAGCATGAAAATCTAACATAAAACTCCATTGAAGTACAAGTGAACCTCCATCATGAAGTCCTCCATTGAAGAGCTAGGTTTTCGTCCAACTCCTCTACTATTCACAAGGGTTTGAGTCCTTGGAATGGCTGCAATAATTGCTGATCAAAAAGAAGAATAATTCCACGATGATATCAAAACCTCCAAATGAACCTTGTACATATAGTAATCCTCCCTCACTACTCAAACTTGGCTGACCCACTTTGGGTGCCAACTTATTTTAAAATTTGCTTTTTATTTTAATTTTAATTTCTCCAATTGGGTGCCAAAACCCCAATCCAAATTTATTATATTTTTTAATTTATTTATCCACAAATTGGGCGCCAAAATCAATAATTCAAAATTATTATTTTTATTTATTTTTCTGCTTATAACTCCCAAAAAGGGGTTGCCCAGCCCCAAATAAAATATTAAATTATTTTAGGCGCCAAAAATCAAATTTAAATATTATTTCTTCCTCCCCCCTTGAGCGCTAGAAACCAAAAGATAATAAAATATTATTTTCACTTATTTTTCCCCTTGCTTGCTTTCCAAAGTGACATTACAATCCTCCCTTCCCGAGATTGCTTGTCCTCAAGCAATGACAAGCATACCACCACCTGGATTCCATATCATCACACCACCGCATTTATCAAAATTGAGGAGATAGATGCACCTCAAGGAACTATCAACATCGACCAACTCTCTAACTTCGAAGGATTCCCCATGAATGTGCAAGATGCCCCTTGTAGGTGCATAGAAGAAAATATCAGCCCCTCCTATGTTGCTGATATCAATCGGAACAACAACTCCCAATTGAAAATCAAACCCAAAGTGTAAATGTCATATGATCATAGAGTATCATCCATATGCCATTCCCCAATGATGAAGAGATGATCCAAACCTCTCCAAAACACCTAAACAACCGCTGTCCTCCAAGTAACTTGCAAGATTTCCATGTGCAGTATGGTAGAACAGTCATCTCTTAGCTGATAATGAAGTGGATCCTCATGAACTAAGGCAGGAAGGTCAAGATCTTCATGCTTTCTTCCAATCCGCATGACATAGTCTAGCTGGAACACAAGTATTAGTAACTCAAAACCAAACATTGTAGCAATACCTCCATCCCTTGCGTCATAGTGCAACTCCACCTCCCAAGTATGCCCAATAAAGGCAAGTGTCTCCATGGCATGCATCAGTAATGTTTGAAATAGAGCAGCAACATACTCTACCAAAGAGTCATCAACATGATGAGACTCATCACAAGCAAACTCTTCAAGTTCTCCATGAATGATCAAGGATCAAACCAAATCTGCATTACCCATATCTCCATCTACATATGAAGGCATAATATTGATAGCTGATCCACATAGTGTATGCTCCATAATGCCATCCAAGTCTATGATGTGAGCCTTAAAATGGCTCTCCAAAAAGAGTGAGACACCAAATCCTCATAAAGCAAGCTATGTGTACAAACAAGGAATTTTGAATCATACCTCAAACCTGATTGCTCCACTTGTTTGGCCACCATACAAGGCTTATTGCTCATATGCCACATACTTTGAATCTTCTTTGCCCCTCTCATGGCATGCCGTACTAACTTGGTCCTCTTGTGTCTTGGACACACAAATGAGACCTCATGTTTGCCTCCCAAATGAGTGCCAACAATAGAAAAAGTCTTCTTACTATCATCCTAATGAGTAGGAGCAGCAAATTCAAGATTATGCATAACCCAAAGATTATTGTTACAAATTAGAAAATCAGAACAATTATCATACCTTTCCATAATATCTTCATTCGAATTTGCATCCATGATGTGTGCCATAAGTCCCAAAAGTAGGGCAGCCTCATGCTTTGCCAAAGAGTCATCCATATGATGCACTTCGTCATTAACTAACTCTTCATCTTCAAAAGAGACCAATGAATCACCAGAAACTGAATCACTTATGCCTCCCTCTCCATGTGAATATTTTGCACTATTGGCTGATCCACTAATTGTACGCTCAACTACTCTAACCTCCTCTAGGGTTTGGACCTTCAAAGGGCCCTCAACAAAGGCAACTCATGATGCAAATCAGGTATATGAACAAAATTTTCTGAATCATACCTTTCCACTTGTCCACTCAGATCTGCATATTCTTCCTTTGCTTGGTCCACCACTATGCATTCTTCCTTAGGAAGAAATGGAGATCTAAAGCGTGACTCACTTTGCCTCTTTGCTTGATATAGCTGGTTACAATGTTCCTTGAGCCCTTGCAAGTGCTGTTTTTTTTGGACAACCAACATCTTTGCTGTCCTAGCTCTTTGCAACCACCCATCACACATATCTTGTGTCTTCTTCACATCTTCCATAGTATGGTATGCAAAATCAGAACCTTTGTGGGTTGAATCCACAATACATTCCTTGTATTTGACACTCACATCTTGTGTGCCAACATTGGGAAATCCCTCAACACCATTCCCCTCATGTGACATAGTTGCTATCTCATGGTTATACACAAAAATATGACTGCTGTCATAAAACAGAAAATCAGATCTTCCATCATACCTCTTTGTAGTGCCGTAGACCACCTCAAACTTCTCCTTCCTCGTTGTTGCATGTTCTCCAACAAGTGTTGGTCCAACATGAGTTTCTCCATGAAAATAATAAGCGTTAAGGTTGATCCTCTTGGCTGTCATAACATGATAATTTGAAGATAAGCGACTGCTGTCATACATCATAAAATCAGTCCTTACCTCATGCTTTAGTGTGATGTCTTCCTCAATCTCAATCATCTCTCCTTCCATGAAAGGGCGCTCATTCATTAGTGTAGGTCCAAGGGATGTCTTCAATGGAAAATCAAGTGTGTGTAATGTCCCTTTTTTCCTAAGTAGTGATTTGTTGCAAAGGTTAGTCCATCACTTGGTCCCCGTGAACTAATAAGGTGGTTAGGGGGACCCTTAAGGGTGATTGCAGACTTGCTGAATCAACCTTTTTGGAGCTTAGTTGGTGTTTTTTCCGAGCTCAGTGTTACCAGGGAGTTCACAGGTGCTTTTAGAAGCCTATTCAGACATTTTGATCATACTTACTATTTATAGTAAGTCACTGGTATGGTCAGTTGGCAATATTTTTATATTGGGCATGATGGCAGACTTTTATTCTGGATTAATATTGGTCTTATTGTGGTCCTATGTATTTATTTTTTTGATCCGTACCTATATATTTATTTTTAATAACATTAGTTATAAACTATAAAGTTAAATTGAAGTATTTAACTTTGTGTTATTAAAATATATTTTAAAAAGGACTTTATATTAAAGGGGACATAAGTCGTTTTCAAAAGAATACTTTATAACAAAGAAGCATAAATTTGGAAAAAATCACGATTAATCGCGATTTTCATTTAGTCGGCACCCAACACGTTTTTTTCATAAAATCGTTGACAATAGTCAACGACTTATTGCCCATTTAAATCGCGTTTAAATCTGTACAAAATCCCAATTAATCATCTCACCTACCCGTGATTAAATTCCGGCAAAAAAAAAAAACCCTAAAGCAACACGAAATTGTATAAGTTGCATGAAAATGCGATGGCGGCGGACTTTAGAGTTCAGGGCGAATTTGAAAGCCGCCAACTTCACCATTTCTTCTAGCAACGCCATTGTTTGTTGCAGAGTTCGGCTCCTTCCGTGTCTGAGGTAGGCTTGCATTTTTCCGTAAATGCATTTTTATTTTATTGTTAAAGATTTACAGTTTACTATTATAAATTTATAATTTTTTTCTATTTATTAATTTAAATACTAATAGACTAAATAATACTAATTAAATATTGTATTACTATTTATTTCTATTTATTAATTTTAATACTAATAAAACTAAGATTTACAATACAGTAATTTAATACTATTTAATTAGTATTACTGTATTGTTTTTTCAAAATAAAAAATATACTAAATAAAAAATACTGTATTATTTTTAAATATATTTATTTAGTTTTATTATTATTTAGTATTTAATTAATATTGTATTATTTTTTATTTTAAAATTACTGTATAACTATAAAATATAATTTTAAAATACAATTATTATTTTATAATAATCACGATTATTATATTATTTTAAAAATATTTACTGTATTTTCAAATTATTGTATTACTATTTTCTAATTAATTATTTTACAAATATCATTAATTAATTTTAATTAATTATTATTATTATATCATTTTAAAAATATTTAGTGTATTAAAAAATACAGTAAATTACTAAATAGTAAAACTAAATATAATCGATAGTTCATAAGAAATTAGCTATTTATTTTAAATTTTATCAAATTTCAATTTTATCTTAGAGAAATAAAATGCTTTTGCAGATTTCATTCTTGATCAGTGATCACAATGCCACGTCAGAAAGACTTTGCGTGGACACATTGCACACCAATTGATGGTAGTGCAAAGGTTAAATGCAATTGGTGCCAAGATGAAGTCGGTGGTGGAATTTATCGGTTCAAATGGCATTTGTCAAAAGAACCAAGTAATAACGCCACCATTTGCGGAGATTGCCTTGTAGATGTCACATATCAGGCAAAACAAGCTCTTCATGGTATCGCTGAGAATAAGGCCAAAAAAGCAAGAACCGGAGTTGAAACAGGTTCTAATTCTGCAAGTGTGAAGAGGAATAACTTGGATGAGGAGGATGGTGGGCATGGGGGTTTTAGGGAATCCAGATCAACACCTTCTTCTACAGCATGTGGCCCAAACACAGGTGGAGGAAACATTGATGTTTTCTTCCAACCTCGTACTACATCAGTATCACAAACCACTTTGGAGAGTATAGGATGGAGGAAGAATGTCCACGATCAAGCGAAGAAGGCCATTGCAAATTTTTGGTACTCAAGCTTGCCATTCCATGCTGCCAGATCTCCTTATTGGCAAGCTATGGTTGATGCTCTTGCAGCTGTAGGTCCTGGGTTTCGAGCCCCATCTTATCAAACATTGAGGACTAGTATGCTCAATGAGGCAGTAAACGATGTCAAAGATGTTCTTAAAGAGCATCGATCCGAGTGGACTAATAGTGGGTGCACCATTATGTCAGACGGATGGACAGATAGAAGGAATCGAACCCTCATCAACTTCCTTGTCTCTTCTGATCTTGGCACTGTTTTTTTGAGATCTGTAGATGCATCAAATACAATGAAATCTGCAGCTGCATTGTTCGATATGTATGACTCGGTAGTCATGGAAGTGGGGCCAGAAAATGTGGTTCAATTTATTACAGACAATGCTGCTACTTGTGTTGCTGCTGGGAGATTTTTGATAGAAAAATACCCCTCCATGTTTTTTACACCATGTGCAGCACATTGCATTGATCTAACCCTAGAGGACATTGGGAAAATTGAATGGGTTAAGGAGATACTGCACAAGGCTCACTCTTACCAAATATATTTATAATCACACAAGGGTTTTGAGTATGATGCGGTCTTTCACAGAGGCCAAGGACCTAGTTTGTCCAGGGGTGACAAGATTCGCAACACATTTTCTTGCACTACAGACTCTTTGTCAACAAAAAATGAATTTGAAATGAATGTTTGTTTCAAGAGAGTGGATGGAGTCTAGCTTTGGGAATCAAACAGATGGCATGGTAGTCGCAGATTATATGTATTCTACTAGTTTTTGGAATGTGGCTGGACAAGTTGTATCATTTTCGGAGCCTCTAGTAAAAGTCTTGAGGCTAGTGGATGGGGATAAATCCCCCATGGGATACTTGTATGAGGCCATGGATAGGGCCAAGGAGGTGATGAGGGGTAGGTTGGAAAATGACAGGGATAGGTATATGCCATTGTGGGACATAATAGATAGGAGATGGGATGGACAGATGCACTCCCCTCTCCATGCTGCAAGATACTTTCTCAATCCATCCTTGTTCTACAACTCTTCATTTAGACAAATTGATGCTGAGATCACACAAGGATTGTTAAAGTGCATGGACAAAATGTTTCCAAACCAAGAACGATTGCATGAAGCTATGTCAGAGTTGCAATTGTACAGGCAGGGAAGGGGTTTTCTCTCTTCTAGGGTTGCCATGGAAGGCCGAAAGACCTTCCAACCAGGTAGACTCTATAAAATTTTGATAATCTTTTGATTTTTCATGTCACATGATCATTAAATGTGTCTTAGATTTTAAGATATTTTTACATGATACTCATCTCCATATAATGTTCTTTGAACTTTCAGCTTAATGGTGGGATTTTTTTGGCCACAAATGCAAAAATCTAAGGTGGATGGCAATACGCATTTTGACCCAGCCATGCAGCTCATCCGCTTGTGAGCGTAATTGGAGTGTTTTTGAACACATACATTTCAAGAAACGCACCGCTTAACACAAAAACGGATGAATGACTTGGTGTTTGTTCACCACAACCTCCACCTGAAGCTAAAGAAAGCTCAAGGTGAGACTTTTAATACGCTTGCAATCAATTTCAATTGTTGTCATTGTGTTTTTCACTTGTAGAGCAAAGACTAATTTCTACATGGACAAAAACAGGAACTATTGAGGAAGATGCCCCGATTGACCTTGATGAGATTGATCTTGAGTCTGAGTGGATTGCTGCATCTGATGATGATGTTCTTGAGGATGAATTTGAATATTGTCTTGAGCCTGAAGATGTAGATATCATGGCGGAGGCCAGCGTGCCTCTTGATATACTTGAAGAAGCTCAGCGGACAATCGGTCACCTAGCAGCTTCAACATTGGGAGCGGGAGCTTCTGCCCTCTAGCACGTCATTTGCTACAATTGATTTTTTTGGAACTTTGTACTTAGTTTATAGGTTTACTTTGTACAAAGTCACAAACTATATTGTAATAGACATTTTGACAACTGTCACCATCTGATATTTATGCAGTTGTAGTATGTTTTGTGCAATGTAATCACTAATCAGCGATATGAGTATAACCAACGAAAATCTATTTTCTATAATTCATGGATTGAACTCTATATTTTATTTGCTCTCAATGTCTGTATGCTATGGAAATGCCATTAAATTTTTAAAAAATTACTTTCTGACTGTTTTTCTTCAATTTTTTGCGTTTTTTTGTAAATCCAAATTTTTCTCGATTTCTTCAAAAAATCCTGAACTTTTGGTTTGCCGATATTTTCCCCAAACGATTAATGCTGCTATGCTTTATAATATAAAATATTGTGCCCAATTAAATAAAATATTAAAGGGGATATAAGGTGAGATTTGAATTAAGTAAAATATTATTTAATTTGCCAACTTGGGGTGTGGGAAAAATGGAGGGAAAAGGGCAAATTCCATTTTGGGAGTTAAAGTTATTATAAAAGCCCTTTTGAGAGCTCATTTGCACATTCATGCTTGGTTGATATCTTTGTTATTTTGGTTGGAGGAGTTGGTTCTTCTTCTAGGGTTTGTGGGGACAAAAATCCTCGTAGGCAACATTCTCTACACTGTTGGAAGACACAGTTTGGAGAATTCTTGGTGAGTTCACTTCAGGAATCATAGTTGAGCTTCATTGTAGATTGAAATTCATAGTTTGAGCAACATAGATACATTTCAGATTTGAGAGATCATATTGTAGAGCAGATTTGAATACATCAGTAATAGATTTGAGGAGTTGAAGTGCTTTCCTTGCTGACTGTACCATCTTCCTAGGCTGGCCGTACACTTTGGAGGGAGGTTTGATCATTTGGAAGGGCGGCTAGGATTTCTGGAGGGTATTGCATCATTTGAGGTTGTCCAAGGCTGGACGACATTGTTCTTACAACATTTCTACTAGTGGAGGTGACTTCTACAGCTGGTGTCCATTTTAGAGGGTTTTAGAGCGTATTTCTCTTGTGAGTTCCAATTTATAACTCCCAAATTATTTTTTTGGGTATTGATGATTTAGATAATAGGGATATTTTATGAATTGGGTTGTTAGTATTTTGAAGAAAAAGTAAATATTTAAGCTTGTAGAAAAATCTGGAATTTTCAGCTATGAATCCCCTATGTAATGTTTAGTTTTTGAGTTAAAAATCTTATTGCAATATCTTCTATTTGCTGCAATATATTGTTGTATGAAACATTGCAAAAACATCTCAAAACACTCATCAAAAAACAAAAAAAAAAAAACAAGTGCAAAACCAAGCTGCATATTACAGTGTGTCATGTGCCATAATTTATGTCCCATGGGTGCAAGCTAAATCTTCATGTGTATAGATCTTCATGACTTCATCATGGGATCCCCTATGTCCTTCCTCCATCATGGGATCCCCTATGTCCTTCCTCCATGTCTCCACCTTTTGCCATCTTCCAACAAAACTTATCCTCACGACCTTTTGAATTCTTGAAGAGCCCTTTGAGTGCTTCTCAAGGAATTCATTGTATCCTTAAAGTTCAAGGGTGAGCTTGTCCACCTCATCTTCTTTTCTTCTCAAAACATCCAAGTGAATCTCACCAAGTGTGAGGAGATGATTGCTATTGGCAAGTAAGTGAAGGTAGTTTGACTTTGCTACCACCAAAGCCTCCTTGAGTTTGTTCAAATCATCAAGAGATATACCTCCTTCAAGTCCTTTATGTTCACTTAGTGCCTTCCAACACAAATCTGCCATAATTTTATGAATATGATCAAAGTGAGTTAGGGTTTCCACAATCTAATTATCATTCACCTTCAATTGCCCTTCCAAGTGATGTGACTTATGAGACCCAAAATCTCCATGCAACATTTCTGATTTGTCTTCAACATCACCTTCATAAATCTGATCAATCATCATTGATTTGGCGTATCCTGTGATAGCATGCCCTTCTTCCTTGTGGTCATTATGAAGATACATGTACTCCTTATTGGTTGATGTAAGGAGTGAACCCTCACCCTGCTGAAAGCATGTGAGAATAACTTCATATTCTTTAGGTGTTGCATTCTTAGCACAAGCTCTCAACATCATTGGTTCATCCTTGAATATGAGTTCCATAGTTTTAGACCAACTCCAACCTGTAAAATCCATGACAAACCATACATTATCAAACTGTAGGATCTTCTTACTAGGCCATCCCTTAGTCTTTATGCTCAATTCTTCAACAAAATGTTTCTCATACAACTCCAATAGGTAGACGTCAAATGTGATCATGTGCATGAAACAAGGACCATCGAACTTACTAAGGAATGACATACCTTGTTTGTAGCTTTGTTCCATGAACATCCTTTCATGCATACCCTCATTGACTGTTCCAAAAGTTGTATCATCCATCTCATAACTGAAATCTGCATTTTCATGTGAAAACCACCTCATAGGTGTGACGGCCATGGACAACTGTTTTTCTGTCTTGAAGCTAGAGCAGCATCATAACAAGCCAGCTCCTTGAAAATAATGTTCTTTTCCACACATCCTTCCACATCATCTTTCTCAACCCTAAATTGAACTTCTCTATCATGCCATGCAAAAGAACTACGATCCAATATACCCAAATCATTTTGCTCATCACATTCCTTGCCACTATGATGTAGAGATAATGCGATAATGCTATGCTCAAGAGATGGATCATTAGTAGTACCCATATCTTCATGTGGTAGATTACAAGTAGGCGATTCTTCTTTTATCACTTGGGCAATTTCTTCAAGCTCTTCTTCAATGGCTGTTCTAGAACCTTGTTCACCTATAGGTTGATCAATGACTGCTGATTTAGAACCCCTGTTAAGCTCCTCATAGAAATTTCTGGATATTTCATTTGTAGATGTGAACAAGTTGCTATAGTGCCTAGGTTGTCTTGATAGGGAGTCTTCATACTGCTACAAGCTATGAGCTAACCTCTGTTGTGATTGCATAAATTCTTGTTGAAGATTATTCAAGATATCTTCTGTTGATGTTTTAGCAGCGACGAGCTGCTTCTTCCAGATCCGATTGAGGCAATTCAAATATAGCCAATGGCTATTTGAATTGTATTTATGATATTCAATATCATGGCCGACTTGAAAACAAATGAAGATACACACCTTTTCATTAATAATGATTAATTATTAGTGGCCACATCTTTTTGTTAAACATCAGTTTACACTTGTTATTGGCAAGAAGCACGTATTAAATGAAGAGACGTATTTTTTATTAAGGCCGATCCTATTCTCCTTGGGACGTGATTAAATGAAGAGGTGCATTCTTCTATGTATGCCGACCTGTTTGTGAAGAGTCACATCCTCCTCTCTGAATTGTATATATATTCATTGGCATTCTCATTGTTTGGAATTCAAGTTAAGAAGTTCAATATCATTCTTTGAAGTGCGAATTCTCTCCAAGGCAGTTCGAGTTATCATTGAGAGGAGATCGATATATATATTGTTGGTTGAGATTATCATCAATCTGATTTCTACTGCATCAGATTGGAGTGCATGTGTTAGGCCTTCATATCGGCCTCTATTGTAAAAGAGACTTCATTATTGTTTCAATATATAAGTGATATATTGTTGCTGAGTTTTTCTCCCTCAAGAGAAGGGTTTTCCTAGGGTATTTGCTGTGTTATTGTGTCTGGTTTTGAATTAATTTTCTGTGCATTTAATCTAATCATTAAATTTAACATGGTATTAGAGCGGGTTTGAGGAGATCGTGATCAGATTTGTCCTTACAGCGATACTCTATTCTCTTATTTATATTTCTTTGTCTATCTCTACTTTAGTCAAGATGGTGAATTGGCTGAAGATTGAGGATAGACTCGAAGGAGCATCCAATTTCACATCATGGAGATTTAGGATCATGCTTACTTTACAAGAGAATGACTTGGGTGAGTTTGTGGAGTCCAATGTTCCTAAACCTGAGGAGGAAGAAGAGAAGTTGCAGTGGAAGAAGAAAGATATCAAGGCAATGAAAATGTTGGTTGATTCCGTTAAGGATCATATTGTTCCTATTGTCTCTAAGTTGAAGACGGCAAGAGACATGTTTAAAACATTGGAAGAAATGTACGAAATCAACAATACTAGTCGGGCACTTGCACTGAAGCAACAACTACACTATGTGAAGATGGCGAAAGGAGAATTAGTGATTGCCTACTTCATGAGGATTTCAGATTTGAGAGATCAACTCTCGACAATTGGCCATGTGGTTGACAACAAAGACTTGACCATGCTTGCTCTCAATGGTCTTCCTTTGTCTTGGGAATCCTACATTCAAGGAATCAGTGCAAGATCAAAAATGCCTAAGTTTGATCGTTTAAGGGCAGACTGCATTCAAGAAGAATCAAGGTTGGTAGCTAGAGGCATTGGTCAAAGTTCAAAGAATGAAGATATTCATGTTCTTGCCTCCCATGCTTCGAAGAAGAAAGGAAAAGATGGAAAGAAAGGTTTCTTCAAGAGGAATTGAGATAAGGGAAATGATGATGCCCCCGCCGTCAAGAAGAAGAGAGACATGTCCAAGATTCAATGCTTTAGATGTGATAAGTTTGGCCACTTTGCTAAGCATTGTCCGTCTAGATCTAAGCAACAAGCCACCATTGCAGATGTTGATGATGCTTCTCCGCAGAAGGATTCATGTGAATACTTGTTCTATTCAGCATTTTCAAGCAATGTACCTACATATACCAACACTTGGCTGATCGACAGTGGTGCTTCTCGACACATCATTGGATTTAGGGAGCACTTATCAAGTTTGGTGGACAAAGATTCTTCCGAACAAGTCATTATCGGAGATGATGCTGGCTACTCCGTGAAAGGGATTGGGACCTCTACTCTTCATTTGGATTCTGGCATTACACTTCAGTTGAGGGATGTTCTTTATGTTATAGGAATCAAGCGCAATCTCATCTCCATTTCAACTCTAGAAGATAAAGGATATCAATTTGCCTTCTCCAAAGGCAAAGTTCTTGTGTGGACGGAGAATTCCAGTTTCCAGGATGCTCAAGTAATTGGTGTTAGACATGAAAGCCTCTATAGGCTATGTACGCGTCCTCTACAGGCATTAGTTCATGATTCTTCAAGCTTATGTGATCTTTGGCATCAAAGATTGGCTCGCCTACACTTCCGAGCCTTACCCATCATGGAGAAGATGGTCACGGGACTTCCTAAGTTCAATCAAGAGCATGAAGGAACTTGCAAAGGATGTGCTATGGGTAAGAATTCAAAAACTCCATTCCATAGTAGAGAAAATAGATCTAAGTGTATTTTAGACCTTATTCATTCTGATTTATGTGGACCCATGTTTGTTCCTTCTTCGAGTGGTTTCTTGTATTATGTTCTTTTTATTGATGACCACTCTAGGAAGACTTGGATTTATTTTCTGAAATCTAAAGAGTCTGAGGAAGTGTTAGAAAGGTTCAAGGAGTTCAAAGCTCTAGTAGAGAATCTTTCCGGTAAAAGAATCAAGGTCCTCAGATTTGATAATGGAGGAGAATACACCTCTGGTAGCTTTCGAAATTTCTGTGTTGATGCTGGGATTAAGAGGGAGTTTTGTGTCCCCTATAATCCTCAACAGAATGGTGTTGTAGAGAGAAAGAATAGGACGATCGTGGAAGCAGTGAAAGCCATGATTCATGACCAGGATTTGCAAACCTTCTTATGGGCAGAAGCTTGTAGGACTGCAGTATATGTTCAGAATAGAAGTCCTCACAAGGTCTTGGAAAATATGACTTCGGAAGAAGCCTTTACAGGGAAGAAGCTTGAGGTTAGTCATTTGAGGATCTTTGGATGTCCTGTCTATGTTCATGTTCCAAAGGAAAAGAGAACTAAGTTGGAGCCGTTTGGCAAGAAGGGAATATTTGTGGGCTACAGTGAGACATCAAAAGCCTATAGGATATACGTTTCAGGTCAAAAATTGATTGAGATCAGTAGAGATGTCACATTCGAGGAAGATATTGCATTCAGAAGATCCAAGGGAACTCATGTGGAGATTGACAATGATGAGTCTCCTCAAGATATGGAAGTTGACCATACTCCTGAGATTCAGAGGGAGACTTCAGAACTGAAGGAAGACATTGATCTTGTTGAACCCTTGGAACCCATTGATGGACCTACTGACATTGTAATTGGGAGAAAAGGACCTCTATGGGCCAGGAAAACTATGCAAGAGGCTGAAAGGTTTGCAACTCCTAGAGGTACATTCAGAGAAAGTAAAAGGCCACATAAGTTCTCCAGTTATCTTGCCTTGATGAGTCAGATAATTGAGTCTGAGCCTTCTAGTGTGGAGGAAGCTTCCAGCCTACAGGTTTGCAGAGATGCTATGCCAGAGGAGTACCAATCAATTCTCAAGAATGATGTTTGGGACATTGTTCCTAGACTTGAAGGAAAATCTGTGGTATCTTCGAAATGGCTATTCAAAATCAAGCATGCAGCTGATGGGAGCATTGAGAAGTACAAGGAAAGATTCGTGGCTCGAGGGTTGTCACAAAAAGAGGGAGTTGATTATGAAGAAACATTTGCTCCTATTGCTCGCTATACTTTTGTTAGGACCATCATTGCCATTGCTGCATCTAGAGGATGGAAGATTCATCAAATGGATGTAAAGACAACCTTTCTAAATGGTGTGATTGAGGAAGAAGTCTATATCGAGCAACCTGATGGGTTCGAGGTACATGGGAAGGAGTCTCATGTTTGCAAATTGAAGAAGGCCTTGTATGGTCTTAAGCAGGCTCCTCGTGCATGGTACGAAAGAATTGATCGTTACCTGTCAAGTTTGGGCTTCTTGAAGAATGATGCTGACTCTAATCTGTACTTTAAGGTAATTGATGGTGAAGCATTGATTTTGGTTTTGTATGTTGATGATTTCATTCTTATTGGAGAAGAGCACTTAATCATCAAATGTAAGAAAGAGTTAGCCTCTGAGTTTGAGATGAAAGACCTTGGGCTTATGCACTACTTCCTTGGCTTAGAAGTCTGGCAGAATCTAGATGAGATGATTCTAAGTCAAGGGAAGTACACCATTGATATACTTAAGAGGTTTGGTATGATGGATTGCAAATCCATGTCTACACCTATGGAGACCAACCTACAAAAATTGAAGGAGGCTGCAGCTAGTTCAAACTTGGTGGATCCTACAATGTACAGGCAGTTGATTGGGTCCTTGATGTATCTAGTTAACACTAGACCAGATATCTGTTATGTTGTGAGTGCACTTAGTCAGTTCATGTGTGAACCAAGACAGATACATCTTGTTGCAGGTAAACATATCCTGAGATACTTGCGTGGCATAGTTGGATATGGGTTGAGATATTCTTCAGATGCTAACTTGGAGCTGCATGGTTATACTGATTCTGATTGGGCAGGGTGTGTCACAGATCGGAGGAGCACCTCTGGATGTTGCTTCAGTTTGGGATCTGCTATGATTTCCTGGTGCAGCAGGAAGCAGTCATCTGTAGCATTGAGTACAACAGAGGTAAAAATATATTGTGGCTTGTATGGCAGCTCGGGAAGCAGTGTGGCTTCATAAGCTCCTTGCAGGATTGTTTGGACAATCAATGGAGCCTACTATCATTCATTGTGATAACCAGAGTTGTGTGAAGCTTTCTGTCAATCCTGTGTTTCATGACAGAACCAAGCATGTTGAGATCAAATACCACTATATTAGAGATATGGTATTGAGGAAGGCTATACAATTGAAGGATATTAGCATTGATGAGCAGACGACAGACATTCTCACCAAGCCCCTCTCCAGAATAAAGTTTGTGTACTTTAGAGATAAGCTTGGTATGGTGGAGAATCCAAGCTTAACTGAGTAAGAGTCTCAATAGCAGTGATAGCCTGTAATGAGTTCTTCTCTGTGAGAGAAGTTCGAGGTGAAATCCCTTGATTAATGAGTTCTTCTCTCTGAGAGAAGTTCTAGGTGAAATCCCTTGATTATTGAGTTCTTTGTGAGAGAAGTTCGAGGTGTAATCCCTTGATTCCACCCTCTGGGAGAGCCATGGTGGATGTCATGTGTGTGACTCCATGACAGCATCACGTGAGAGAGTCCATAATGACTTTTGTACTTGTGTTTCACCCTCTAGGAGAGCCATGGCGAAAGTCACGTTGAGGTGACAACATCATGCAAGTGATGAACACTTGTACATACCATACATGGTTGTAGCCATTATGGTTGATATCATGTTGAGGTGATATCAGATATCACGATGAGGTGATATTCTTCTTTTCCACTTATGGTTGTAGCCATGGTGGTAGACATCACGATGAGGTGATATGTCTTGTGTAGCTGGAAGTATCATCGCTTGCTAAGAGGGAGTGTTGATGTTTTAGCAGCGATGGGCTGCTTCTTCTAGATCCGATTGAGGCAATTCAAATATAGCCAACGACTATTTGAATTGTATTTATTATATTCAATATCATGGCCGACTTGAAGACAAATGAAGATACACACCTTTTCATTAATAATGATTAATTATTATTAGCCACGTCTTTTTGTTAAACATCAGTTTACACTTGCTATTGGCAAGAAGCACATATTAAATGAAGAGATGTATTTTTTATTAAGGCCGACCCTATTCTCCTTGGGACGCGATTAAATGAAGAGGTGCATTCTTCTATGTATGCCGACCTGTTTGTGAAGAGTCACATCCTCCTCTCTGAATTGTATATATATTCATTGGCATTTTCATTGTTTGGCATTCAAGTTAAGAAGTTCAATATCATTCTTTGAAGTGCGAATTCTCTCTAAGGCAGTTCGAGTTATCATTGAGAGGAGATCGATATATATATTGTTGGCTGAGATTATCATCAATCTGATATTCTACTGCATCAGATTGGAGTGCATGTGTTAGGCCTTCATATCGGCCTCTATTGTAAAAGAGACTTCATTATTGTTTCAATATATAAGTGATATATTGTTGCTGAGTTTTTCTCCCTCAAGAGAAGGGTTTTCCCAAGGTATCTGCTGTGTTATTGTGTCTGATTTTGAATTAATTTTCTGTGCATTTAATCTGATCATTAAATTTAACATCTTAGACACTTGGCTGCTCATGCTTCTTTGATTTCCTCTTTTGCTTGCTCCTGTCCATCTGACACTCCATATAGCAACCGAAGGAGAGATCATTTCTAATCTCTTGTAGAATTGTATTGTACTCATCATAGGCAACCATTACATCATCAATCACATGTGTTGAAATAACTTCAAACTTTCTGAATCACATACCCAACAGGCTGTTATTATATATGGCTCTGATATCACTGAAATATCTCGACTAGGATATTTACTAATTTTCTGATTTTGAAAACACAAATTTATGCCCTAGTTTCTGCACTTTAGAATTTCTGCTCAAAACCCTAACTTCTGATGTAATATTGCTGATTTCAACATGCAAGAACAACAACATATATCTTTCCCAATTGCTTCAAATAACAAAGTAGATATATCCTACCTCAAACATGAACGTAACCAGCAATTTGTAACACCAAAATGTCCGTCCCAAACATGTAAAAATGTGATTATCAAATTGTTCAATCTGCTGCTACAAATCAGACCTAATATTTATGCAAGTTCATCATGAAATGGGCTTCAAACATGCCCAAAAAAGTACAGTAGTTTGCTGCTATAATTAAACCCTACTTACAAGCCAAAATATGCATGAAATGTTGATCCAAACTAACTCTAGCTGGGCGAACTTGCTCCAGCTATCACAAGATGCCAAAAATGAATGCAAATATGTGATGAAATGCTTCCAAAACCCTACCACAAGGGTGCGCTGGCCTGCTGGTCTGTATGTAAGGGTTTGCAACCCTTGAAACTTGACAAAATCCTCCAAACTTGCCAATTTCGCCCCTCCAAATCAAGGCGCTCCTCTTGCAACTTGGGCGCACCACTCTAGGGTGAAACCCTAGGTCAAAATAACACCAAATCTGCCTTCCTCAACTCGCCTAGGCTGATATGAAAATCTGAGCATAAAATTCTAACATAAAACTCCATTGAAGTGCAAGTGAACCTCCGTCATGAAGTCCTCCATTGAAGAGCTAGGCTTTCGTCGAACTCCACTACTATTCACAAGTGTTTTCGTCTTTGGAATGGCTGCAATAATTGCTGATCATAAAGAAGAACAATTCCACGATGATATGAAAACCTCCAAATGAACCTTGTATGTATAGCAATCCTCCCTAACAACTCCAACTTGGCCGACCCACTTTGGGTGCCAACTTTTTATTTTAAAATTTGCTTTTTATTTTAATTTTAATTTCTCCAATTGGGCGCCAAAACCCCAATCCAAATTTATTATATGTATTTATTTATTTATCCACAACTTGGGCGACAAAATTATTAATTCAAAATTATTATTTTTATTTATTTTTCTCCTTAGAACTCCCAAAAAGGGGCCGCCCAGCCCCAAATAAAATATTAAATTATTTTAGGTGCCAAAAATCAAATTGAAATAATATTTCTTCCTCCCCCCTTGAGCGCCATAAACCAAAAATTAATAAAATATTATTCAGTTATTTTTCCCCTTGCTCGCTTGCAAAAGGGACAGTACATTACCCATCTGGTTTGGTTTGGATTATTTGGACCAGCCAGATTGCCCATTTTTGTCTGAATCTTTCAATTCCTATAGAAATTTCATCTTTTTTGTTTTATTTTTTCTCCTATTTCAAATGTATTTGACCTCCCAAAAAAATTGAACTTTTTAAACATGGTAACTATGGAGTTGTTCCTGTTTTTGTCTGCTTGAAGTGTCTGTGAGAGCCTAGACCACCTTAGATCCTTTCCCTGTTTTTAGCTTCTTTGTACCATATCCTGCACAATATGTATAGAAAGATGTTTTGAGTTCATCAATGGTCATACAACCCACAAACGAATCTGAATATTTGAAACAAAACTGAACTACTGTATTGGTTATGGCACAATTTATATCACACCTTCCCAACAGGGAGCTTAAGGATTCATGATTTGTAATATGGCTGGATGTTCCACACCTTGATTATTAAAACAAATCCTTCTCTTCCTTAGTGTAACTTGATTGCATAAATTACTGTTCCTAATTTGGAAACAAGGAAAAAGAATCTCTACTTTTGAAGTATAGAACAAGGTATTGACGTATGAAAATGCTATCAAAGAGCATAAAACCATAATAGGAATGAGAAAAGTCAGCAATTTGACTTGTAGTAATTCAAATTGAGGAAAAACTACGGACAAAATCCACTATCTTAGGAGATGCTAGAAAGGTTTCTTGACTAAAAGCTTATAAAGACTTCCTCTTGTCTACAACAGCAATATCCTACACCATGCAACTCTCAAAAGAAGAAATATTATGAAAGATGAGAAGGCCAAGAATCAACAATACATTATGAAAGATGCAAGTACAAGTAGATACATCGGAGCAAACCGTTGACATGATCAGAGAAAAAATACAAGAGAAAATAACAGTAGAAGTGTTGGAGAAAATTTACTAATTGAAGCTATAAAAGAAAAAAAGAGATGAATTCTGAAGTCATTTACGATGATAGATAGTGAAATACTGATGGGTGTGTAACACATCCGCCCCTACTGCTTCATGGGGGTTCTTCAGGGGAAAAGATTGAGAGTCCATAGGCTACTGCTTGATAGCCTTGAGAGATACTGGATAGGGATCCATTAGATTCTCTAGTGAAGATGCTGGAAGCTTACACTTTCTGTGTCTAATGTCAACTTTGTATTTGAGTCTTGTACATGTGCTGCTTGCCTCAATTTAGATATAGCTTAGTGGCTAATGTGGGCGAGGAGTTGGCATTAGAGAAGGTTAATTATTTGTTGGTTGTAGGCAACTCATTGTTCTTGATATTTGGTTGCTTTATTCGTCATAATTGCCTGCTGGGAGACCAATGTTTGAAGGAAGACTGATTATTGGCGAGAGCCCATGCAAAGTGGTCTACCTTGTTGAAAATAGTAGTTGGGTGAACAATGATGGCAGTAGTGTAAGGAGAAATATTAAGGGTGTGGGAAGGAGGGGTGGACTGTTGGAAATGAATGGGTTCAGGGTTAATATTTTGGCTGATAGAGCAAAAAACAAAGTCCTTGTAAGTGGAGGATGAGGGGTCAAGAGGCATAGAAGTGTGTTCTTGTTGATATTGTTTGGCCAGGACCCATACTTGAAGGGATTTGACAATAGTTGAAGATGGGCTGAGTGGCTTGATGTAACCCTACACCAAGAATGTACACCAGGATCCCAATGTTGGGCAAGGTGTGAGCATATGGCGCCGGGGATCGTTAGTCTTCAAAATTGAAAGAAGTACAATGCTGGAAAGTAAATGTATGCAACTCGACCATGTATTTCAGTGGGAGTAATGTGACGGCATAGCCGATCAGCAGTATGAATATTGAAAGTAAAGAAGGGCGGCAAGTTGACCCAATACAATGCATAGACGGCGAGGCCTGTCTCTTCCACCAATGGCGGGAATGATAGTGATTAAACTGAAAGTAAACTAGGTGGCATGGCCATCCTCTTCTACTAAAAGTGGGAATACAAAAGGAAAAGCAGAAAAGTAAAGAAGCTGATCAGCACTACTGATTCAGCGTTACAATGTGAAATATAATCTGCAAGACCAAGTGTTATTGCTGTCCAAGAAGCTGCAAATGATGTTAGATGTTCTCCAAACTTCATGAGACTCACAACTATGAAATAACACACCAAAAACCCAACTTCTGACAATCTGATATAAAAACCAGCAAACTGAAAATGGCAAACCAGCAAGGCTGAAACCCACTAAAATGCTTCTAAATTCTCCAATACGCATCCGATTTTCACGAAATCAAATGCAAAAGACTCTAAGAAAGATGGCAACCCATTCAAGACTCAGAAACTGATGCAATCTATGTCACAAGATTCGAATTCGAATTCGAATTCGGCAACAATGAAATTCGGATGAAATTCCGCAAGGAAAAAATTCGAAAAGTATAAAATTCGGATCAAATTCGCCTTATGTAATTTTTTTTTTCTTTTTAATAAATATAACTAATGATACTATATTAATAAATTAAAACTATTGAACTTTAAATATAATTATTAAATAATAAAATATTAAAGTATTATTCTGACAGTTTTCTTGAATACATTAGTAAATCTAAAAATATTATATTATTATAATATAATATATCTAAAATTTAATTTAAATAATATTAATATATAAATAATAAATATATTAAATCATAATTATATTATAATAAGAATGACACCCACAAAGCAATAATCGTGCATAATAAAAAGGCATAATTAAAAAAAACCATAATAAAAAGCAAAAGTCATGAATGAATATTCCACCGACAGGAGAGGAGAGCGATAAAGAAACGAAGGCGCTCGACAGGATTGGGACTCAGACACCCCTCTGGAAGGAAGCTCTGAGGAGGCATCTGCTAAAAATAACTAGAGCATAAAATAATGGTATCACCGTCTCCTGTAAAGGGATAATGGCCGTCGTTGATGAGTGTCGAATGGGTCGCAGTAAACATCGTTGCGATTCGATGAGGTCGCGTCAATGCGCAATGAGTGCCGAATGTATATGGAAACCCAAACTGTCGACGTTGTGGCCGAAAGGGTCGCGACCATTATAAGCTTTGATGATGCGGGCATAGCATCCATGGGTGCACACCAGAGTCACAAGGATGCCCTTGGCTGCCAGTTTCTTGGTGCACCTGGCTTTTTAAACTGGAGCGGAGAAAAAAACAAGGGGCCGATAATACATGTTCCAACAGAAAAACCTAATCCTCGTGCCGTATGAATTTAAGGCGAATTTAAACGAATTTTTTTGTTTTGGTTGAAATTCGGTGAAATTCGAATCTCATGGATGAGATTCGCCGAATGCTGTGACACAGGGTGCAATCACTACATATTATTTTATGCACGCCTTTCTAAATAACGTGCAGGCAAACTATAGCTTCTAGGAGGGCGATCCACATTATAAATTCAAAGACATCATTAAGAGCTATGCAAACTTGCAGAATGAGGCGCCTAGAGTAGACAGATGCATTGGAACAATACCCAGAAACAAACTAAATTCTTACAATGACTTATGATCAACTTTCACTGTCAGCACAACCCAAACCAACAACTGTAAACTGATAAAAAACCTCAAATCATCAACTGTGAAGCTCAATATGCGAGTCTGAATGAGAAGTAGTCACTGAAAACTCAGCTAGGTGCTATCTTTCAAGCACAAAACCAAGATTGAAAGAACTAGGAGGTATGCATTCCTCGAAGCCAGCTCTGAAGTCATTTCAGCAGCATAACAGTATAATAGGCAACAATATATATCAATGAAGAGCCCAACACTCTTATTTATAACCTTTTTCTCTCCCAAATTCAAATCTTCTTTTCCCTCCAATTAGGGTGTCTATCTCAAATTCATATTCATCTTCAATAATTTGCAATTTGAATTTCATTTAGCCTCTTCTCCAAAAATGAAATATACTTTATCAAAAATGCTAATAAAGTATAATGTGGCGTCCCAAAAGTATTAAAGTGCAATACTTTATAAAATAACATATCTCCTCAAATGGGCGTCCAAATATGATTAAGTGAAATATTTTAATAATTTTTTTTTTTTTTTCCTTCATCTAGGCATCCACCACCTCAACAATATTTCACTTATAAAAACATTATAAAAATGCAATTATATTCTCAAAAGTTGACCACCATGCCTTAGACAAATATTTCACTTAAAAATGTTATTTTTCACCAAATATCAAACCTGCCAAAAATAACTCCAAGAATGCTGGAATGACCAACGGCTCATGCTGACCTGCCAGAAATAGTCACTGCACTGAACTACTGAAAAGCTGCTAAAAATAGCATTGCTAGAAATAGTACTTACTAAAGATAGCATACTGGTAAAAATAGTAAGTTGTTCCAAACTCATTTTGAGCACAAACCGGGTAGTCGTTGTGACTTACTAAAAATAGTAATTCCGGAAAAACTCTTTGATTCAGTTGCATGTCACACCATTGCGAAGCTGTTTGAAAATCCAGAAGGAATCCAGAATCAGAATTGTAAAACTCCAACATGCAAGCCTCCAAAACTGCCAAGGAAACAAGCAAAAATGCAAGTCATTATCTCGCCATGCATGTTACCACATCTCGAAGCTCTCTAAAAACCCAGAAAGCTCCACCAAACATGCATCAAATAATCTCGCATGCAAACCCTCAAAACCTCCTCCGAAAGTGGAAACCCTAATTTCATCTCCTAACTGGCCTACGGGCTTCTTTAAATAGGCTATCAAACATAGAAGAGCATATGGCTAAAATGGGGACATTACACTTGAACATGGTGGTAAAAAGACATGGCTTGATTGTACAACACACCAAATGTAGGTTGTGAAGGGGTATTGTTGAGATTTGCATGGGGAGAAAGATCTGAATGAGTTTGCAACTTTTTGTGGTGCTTGGCTGCAATGTTGCATCTTCCATGTAGTTGGTATGTATCATCATGGAGTTTTCTTGATAAACGTGCAATTCCTCCTTATGGGGTCAATCTTAGACAAATCATTCCTCACAACAGCATAACTAATATTTTGCACATCATCATCACGTGGTCCAGTTGTTTTCATACCTTGCAAATCATTTTTCAATGGATCAATTACTTCCATACCTGAAAATTGGATGGATGTTTCATGAACATCATTTGCAATTATTGACACTTCTTCGACACACAATATTGGCTCTTCTTCTTTGGTTTTAGCAACTTCTTGTGATTCTGATTCTAACTTCTCTTCTGCTGTAATTAATGATTCTCTTAGATCTTGCTCCTTGATCTCCTTAGCCATTTTTCTTACATATTCATATAGACCTCTTTTGTTGGGAAATTGGTACCTAAGTGCCTCCAAGTATTCATCAAAGGGAGCACAAGCTTTTACATGATTTGACAAACTTTGATATTGGTTAATAATTTTAGAGGCCTCAAGTTTGTACAATAATTCTTTCATAAGATCCATGTTTTCTTCCTTTTGTAGACCTTCAAGTTTTTTTGACTAGAATGTATCCAACATTTTAGCTTTACCCCGCAGGCTGGTAGGATCAATGCTTTGATACCATTTGTGATGTCCCTTTCTAGAACATTTTTTATTTTTGTCTGAAAACAATATTTCTAATTTTAAAATGATAATTGCATTTATATTTATAAATAACTTAATCAAAATCATGAATTTTATTATACTATTTAGATTTTTTCACTTTGACATAATTTTGAAAATAATCTTATCTTGATTTTCTGCTATGATTTTAGAGTAATCATGCATTAGCTAATAATTAATTAATTTTTAATTGATTATTAGGCTAATTTATTCTCATGCACTTAAGCTAAATTTAGGAGTGGTTTTTTTTGTTAACTGAAGTGAGCTATTATTAGATCATTTTGTCTCATCACATAGGTTGTTGACATTTGTCATGATCTAATCCCTTTATCATTTAGGGTTGCTCCTATAAAACACTCACCCTTGTTGTATTAACTCAATCTCCTTGAAGATTCTTGAGGTTCATTCTGTAAGTTTTTCTAGTTGAGGAATTGCAAATTTTTATTTTGCAGAGCTCTTGTGTTGAAGGTGTTATTGTTCATTCTTTGATCCCGCGTCTCGTGTTATTCACAAATCTAACATGGTATCAGAGCGTGGATTGAGCGAACCCTTTCTCGATTTTTGAGTTTTTTTCTCAACTAGGTTTACAAAAGCAAAAAAAAAGCAGCCATCCTAGGGTCATATGGGTGACTAACGCCCAACCCCTAGGGGACTCAACAATTTTTTCTTTTTTTGCAATTTTAGCAAGATTGGAAAAATCGCGATAAATTTTTGTTTGGTTATTGAAATCGGGCAAACGAAATATCATTGGAAAGTTGGTTCCGAGCACTATCCAATGGTGGTAGTTTTTATCCCAAATTTTGCTGTTGTGTAATATGCTTGCTCAGGAATCAGAAAATAAAATGCTTTACAACCAGAATTTCAACAATATGTTGCTCATAATTCACTTAAGTACACTTGCTCAGAAACAGGAAAATCAATAAATCCCATACAAAGACCGAAACTGAACACAAGCAATCATCTTTATTTCGGAGTATGATGATAGGGATACAAAATTTTTGATGCAAACTTGAGCTGAGATTTAGAAAATGTAATCTGACTGCATAGAACAGTAGTGAGAAACCTCACGGATTTGCATACAGTTGCTGGCCAGAGAATATTGTTTGATGCACCTAGATTAATTCCATCACTAGGTAGAATCGGCATCCAGGAGAGGTAACAGTTACACCAAAACAAAGGATATCGAATGTCCCAATCCACGGTTGTGAACTGGGGTGTCTGGAAGATAACAGAGTAATTGCAATGATCACCGTGAATGGAGCACTGAGCAAATATGGCGACTTGGCAAGGGAGTTTCATGTGCTCCAAGGATGAGACTTGGGGCCGCTAGCTGATGACGACAAACTGCATATGCCTTAGAACAGATCTTGATCCTGGCTATGAGAGTTCGACGATCCAAGGAAGAGTCAATGAGAGTATCAGTGCTAGATGAGATTGCTGAATATCCACCTCTCTCTCCCCTTCGTCCTACAAATTAGGAAAGCGCGTAGAAGTTAGGCGGACTCTTGGTATAATGAACAACTCAGAAATGGGAATGAGAATGGGCTCACGAATTCACGGGTTGGGGGTGTCGTCCCAAACTTGTGAGTGATTAGTAGAGGGGGCTACATCCTTGAGCAACCGGCGTTGAATTGATCCAAATTCGCGATGATTTTCAAGTGATAAAAGACCTGCTTAAATATGAAGGAATTGCTTTCCTCAATTGAGGTCAGCCACACAACATAATATGCCTTCCAAGAGGTCGGCCTCATAACAAAAAAAATTTAAATATTATCATAATACGCCTTCCAAGAGAGGTTGGCCTCTTAACAACAGAAATTTAAAAATTATTTAATTAATAATTTAAATTTGGGTTTATTATTTAAATATTATATTGACTTGTGGTGTTGAGAAACACCTTTTCTCACCAACAGAACTGCTTGGCCAACTAGGTGGCGGGGACATGACATGCTGGTACATATTATTGCTTGTCAAAATCAAATGTGTTGTTTTCACTTTTGAGCTCACAACTTTTCACCAAATTCTTTGTTTTTTGCGATTCTAGTGGCATTGGGACGGTCTTTGAGAGCTCTTCATAGAAATCTATGCACTTTTTCCAGATTTTTATCTAGGTACATTTTATTAAGGTTTTTTGTGTTTTCACATTTTGGTGAATTACTTGGATGTTTTAGCTCCTATAAACTTTTTGTTTGTGTGGAATGACTTGTTTTAGGCTGTTCTACATGTATTTCTAGCTTTCTGTTCTATTTGGGCATTTTGAGCATATTTTGTGTGCAATTTTCTCTTTTGTAGACGCATTGAGATAAAGTGCCGTTTTGGCGTATATATTTTGGGATTTTTCGCACATCATGTTGTGCTTTTTGTATTGACACTATGTTCTAAAGTGCCATGGGGAGTTGCATAGGCCTTTTATTTTGCCATCACACCTTTGTCAAGTGAGTGTTCCTTCCACAACATCATCGAATCGCAGTGATTCATGCCTCATGCATGTGTGCCTTGGTTTGCACACCCTTTTTATTTGTAGGTACTTTCATGTGCATGTTCAGATGTTCTTTATTCTCCTACATGATCTTCTTGGTTTCATATAGCTTCAATGTAACTATCTTGGCTCTCCCTTTCCGCATTATGGGGGGGTTTCTACTATTGGTGCTAATGCTTCCTTGGTTTTGTTTTGGAGTGATCTATGTATCTAGTTCTTGTTCCTATGTACTAGGCGTGGTGGCACTATTTTCAGCTTGTGCCATCCCCCTTATGATGCCTATTAGTTATAACCGATCTGAGAGATCTTAATGGTGCATCATCCTCTAGACCTTCTGTAAGTTGCAAATCGCCCTTGCCAGGTTGTAGCCAAGAGATCCCATTTGCAAAATCCCAAAATTGGCCAAGTGTTGAAGTTTCGGACTTTCAGGCTGTCGCTTACCTACATACCTTATCTTGTCACTTCCGATCTTCTTTTCCCCTTCTGTCCATCATTGTTCTAGACATTTTGGGTTTTGCCCATTGGGCTTAACCCTTATCCTCTGTCGCCTCCTTGTCCTCCCCTCCTACTGACTCCCAATCACGATAGAACCTTTGAAAATCAACTAACTATCGATCTTTCGGGTCTTAGGGTTCGACCCTCCCCTTTACCTCTTCCTCCTTTCTTCACGGGCGTTAAGCCTTCTTTGCGACCCTCGACACTTGATAGGTCCTCTGAAAGGCAACTGAGTGTCGGCCTTTCAGGGATCGGGTATCAGGTTTCCCATTTGCCTCTTACCTTTACTAGTGTAAGAGGTAGTCCCTCTTTCCGACCCCTGATTCTTGATCCCTTCTTTGAAAGTTGAAAATCGACTAAGTGTTGATCTTTTAGGGATCGGAGATCAACCTTTCACTTTACCTCTTACGTTGTTATCGTAAGAGGTAAACGATGGGTCCGACCTATGACCTTTGATTGCCTACCTTCGGACGTCGGCCTTTTCTCTTCCCCCATACTCTTTGTCTTAGTCTTATGACAAGAGGTATTCTTTTGGCCTGATTTCCGAGACTTGACAAGGCATAAGTCTTCGACCCGACACCCGGTCTATAGGCCCGACACCTAGTACTCGATGTCGATGCTGATGAAGATTATAAGATATGGAGAAGGCTCGAAGACCGATGTCTGACAAAGGTGGTATTTGGGCCTTGTGGACCATTTAATGTTTACCCAACAATTGTTTTGGGCTTGAAAATTTCCCTATACTTGCAAGTTGACGTGTTTCAGTTGTGAACGCCATTATTGCTGCAGCGATTTTTTGGGCAACTTGATTTGATCCCTGGGAGGATAGGGGTGGTCTTTAATGCTGTTTGTACCAACTCCCATTGGGATGAGGTGCTGCCCATGCTTCTTTATGGGTTGCAAGCTTCCTTTCTGTTTGAGATCTCTTCCTTGCTATGATTTGCTGCTGATTTTTAATGATGGATGCCTTCTCAGATCTGTGGCTAGATTTTGCTCCTGTGCTGATATTTTGTAACCTTGGGTAAACCCTAGTTGGGTTAGGGTTTGTGCCTAGTTGAGTTTCTGAGTTGTGCCTGATCTATAAAGGCAAGTTTTGTTGGTCCCAGGGTGCTTTGTACAAAAGGTGAATTGCTAAAAAGTGAAGATCTATGTTTATCAACCATTACTTGATAGTTTCTCTGTATTTTGAACTGTGGCATATATGAATATACTCTATTATGCAATTTTCTCCAACTGTGAGTGATGATATGTTGTAAACTATGTAGTCAAGGGTTATATCAGCTTTTCAAGCACATTTGTTGTTCTGAATTTGTTTACTGGTTTGCTATTTGTCCAAGGGATAGAGTAAATGCTTTCCATGAATTGATGGTTATGTTATCATTTGCAAGGGATTTCTAAGTATGTTGCATAGTAGGCTTGCTTAGGTCTGATTATCATAAGGTGATAATCTGGTAGAAGACCCTCATGATATGTTTGGTTCTGGTCTTGCATGGTTTTCCTCGCCATCCTTAGAAAGAAACTTTAAATTCAAAAACCATTTCCTTGCTTTATTAGTTTAGATTTGCTTTATGTTCCTACTTCATATCCGAGCTTAAATGAGAACAAGGGGTTAACTAGCCCTACAAGCCCTTGTCATCTGTATGAAGCTTATCTGCCAGACACTGTGATAAAACAACAAATGCTTGTATGCATCTGGTGTCGTATAGGGATACCCACCTAGGTCCTGTAGAGCCTGAAGTGCAGGGGAGAAAAGTGTTAAATCCATCTTCCGTTTGTTGGCCCCTAATCCTGAAGTCCTTAATCATAAGAGCTAGTTGTCCTTTAGAGGGTTTTTAGGGTTCAACAAGAAAAAAACACCAACAAGGCGGATGCAATGACTAGTTACCCATGCATTTCTATGAGATGGAGCATTTACCATATGGACACTCTTGCATTCCTATTTTTGGAGGCGACCTTCCATTTTCACTTGATTAGTGTTCTTCAGACTATTGGTACCTGTGCCATTTGTATCTTCAATTTCTAGATGTTTGCCTTTGTTTGCCATCTAATTCGAGTAGTGTCATTGGGGGCACTCATGCAAATTATTTTCTTCTTGATCCATATTGTCATTTGTTTCAAAGGAGGTTATTCATTTCAACACTATATTAGTCATCTTTCGATAGTTGTCTATAGCTTCTTTGTGCTTCAACGATGTTCTTCATGTTCCTATTTTTTGGGACATTGTTTTGGAGGCTTTTCAATCCTTCATTCATCTTTCTCTGTTTTCGAGAGGAGTTTTTCCCATGTGATTTTCTCCTTTTTCTCCAATTGTAAGAGATTAGATTGTTTGTACATGGGTACCTTATCAAGCCTTGTTTGTTAGGACCCATCATTCATTCTTTGCTTTTTAGGCATTGGCTTTTTAGGGTTTTTAGCTACTCCCTAAGTTCATCTTAAGGGAGGGTGTTAGAATAATCATACATTAGCTAATAATTAATTAATCTTTAATTGATTATTAGGCTAATTTATTCTCATGCACTTAAGCTAAATTTAGGAGTGTTTTTTTTTGTTAACTGAAGTTAGCTATTATTAGATCATTCTGTCTCATCACGTAGGATGTTGACACTTGTTATGATCTAATCCCTTTATCATTTAGGGTTGCTCCTATAAAACACTCACTGTCATTGTATTAACTCAATCTCCTTGAAGGATTTGGAGGTTCATTTTGTAAGTTTTTCTAGTTGAGGAATATCAAATCTTTATTATGCAAAGCTCTTGCGTGAAAGGTGTTATTGTTTTTTGTTTGATCCCGCATCTCATGTTATTCACAAATCTAACAGTTTCTTCTTCCAATTTGCAGCTATTTTTCCTTAAATGTTTGTCCTTGATATCTACACAAGCTATGGGTTTTCATTCGATAACTTGATAGTAGAAATTAAGGGTTTTCGTCCTCTTCGGCTGTAATGTTTACTTGCAAAGTCACATAATATTTGTTCCCAATTGATTCCCCCTCTTCTCATTAAATGATCTCCCTTATATATCTTATTGCTTCATGAGACACAATCCTTCATACACCCTTTGACTTTTGATAAATATAATTTTAATTTTAATTTAATCATTCTTTAAACCCAATCTCAAATATCTTAGTTTAGACGGCGTATTTTATCTCCTTTAATTACCTTCTTTGCGACTAGTTTGTGTATTAGCGAATTACCTTCTTGTCTTGGGCGAATGTCTTATAAATTTGAACATGCCATGTTTCAAGTTGCTGAGCAAATTTCTAAAAATGTAAATTGGCTTATTTTAAAATGGGACATTTCAATAGATCTCCCAAAAATGATGGCACAAGCCCTAAATGAGTTTGAGATTCAAAACAATAGGAAGAATGTGTGCAAAGCTTGAAATTAACAATAAATGTTGGTGGCAACTCCTCGATATGGTGCTCAAGATCGATGGTAGAACAACAACAAATACTCTAAAAATCAGTAATGAAACCCTCCAAAATCATGAACACCAGAATATTCTTGCAAATCCAATCGCCTAAATTTGAAAATGTACATGAAGGTTTACCAAAGTCAGTTCACATGCAATTCCCAAGTATGCTCAAATTCTTAAAAAGTTGAATTGCAAAATGAAGGCAAGATGATCATCAATGAATCCAAGTGCCCCTCTTGAGCGCTTTCTGAATTGCGTCAATGCATGAAATTTCCCTCCAAGAGTATTTAGAAGTACTTTTTAAATATAAGTGTTCAAAAAGAATTTTTATTTCAATTATAATAATATTATTAAGTTTCCCTTTGAATTAGAAATTACCGGGTCAAACTTAAAATAATTTTTTTAATCATTTACCTTGTTTTATCCTTTAGCCTATGGGAAATGGGAATAGGCAAGAGTTCTTGGAGGTGCAAGTGATGTTCCTGTTGACATTGGAATCACTTTCTATCTCTCTTCTGTTAAAAGGAAGTCATAACCCTTCTCTTCATATGGTTCTTGGGATGTGACTAAGACGAAGCTTCCAACATTCTCATTAGTATGACTATCTACATCATAATGACCACAATGATTTTTAGCATCTTGTTTTTTTGGCAAGATAGTAGCATTTTATTTTCCTTTTACCCTTTGGCTTTGGAGGGCATTGTTAATTTGAAAAAATGATGATGATAACAAACCCTTATTCTTGTCCATCTCAAGGTGGCATGCTTGGTTACATGCCTTCCCTAGGTTTGGCCACCAAGACTTGCCTTTGTAGATGACTATGAAGTCTTCCAGACCATCCCATAAATATATCATGGTATTGTGTGCATGATCTCTATTGATTCGATTGCCTCTCAAATCTGCTAGTTAATTTGCCTATAAAATTGCCATTTAGCTGCACGTTCTTCTTCATAACAAATAGGAGATAATTATTTTTTAGATTAACATCTTACATTCTTCCCTTGTAGCAACTGTTGGAAAACTTTTCAAAGGCAATGAATGAGCAAAACTCTACCGCCAAGTGAATGAACGACTAGAAATTTTCAAACATGCAAAAGTAATCTGTTGCTTTTCGTTTATAATGTGCAACCTGCTATATACCTTAAGTTGGGCAAGCCAATTGTGAAGCACATCACCAATAGATTTCATAGGCCTGAATCTCTACTTATACCTTTTTGAATGGTGGTTGAGTTGGGGGAAGCCTTGGTATGCCCTGGGGATGCCTTCCTTCTTGGTATTTGGGGGCTCTATGCTTGCCTTGTTGTGCACCTCAGGTATCTTCAATTAAATACCTAACCTACCATTGGATGCCTCCAAAAAAAAATTATTTTGTCAAACTTCCATTTTGATTGGGGCCTAACAATCTGCCTCTAACTTAAAGAACATTTCTCTTGGGAGTCGTCATATTCTTGAGGTAGCCTTCTTCATTAGTCAGACTTCTTCTTACTTATTGACTTCACTTCCTTGTGGATATCTCTTGCTGCAAACAAATCAACTAAACTTGTTCTCTTGGTCTAGGCGATCTAGTCAAAGGAATATATTTTTTAACTGATTGCAGCTCTCAAATTACACAAACTAAGGACCAAATAATCTGCTCTCATACCAATTTGATATGGTGCTATCTTTTATAAGAAGCTTCTTTGCTTAAAAACAGTCTTAAACAGAGAATTTTAAAGGTATCTGATGCTGGAAACTATGGCAACATTTGTATATTGTCAAACTGATGAATTAAATGATTGAGAACAAACACACAAATAGATGAATGCAAGAATTTACTCTAAAGAAACACAGCATGAGAAAACTCCAACAATTTGGGGTTGTGCTTATTTCTCTCAACTGAAATCAGCACGAATTACAAGTCAGTTGCTATCATGGATCCTTTAAGAATGCTATGGGACTTCTACAACACTTGCACAAGTGAATGATTCTATGAAATATTATGTGAAGGATGGTCTTCCAAAAAGATGGAAATTTATGTCTCTTTTTAGAAGACCATCCTTCATTGTCAAGCACTAAAATATATCAAATGATAACTATAGGATTCATAAAAATAGATTCAAGGATGGTTGTGTTGCTTCTTTTTCAAAGATTATGCCATATTCAATATCTAGAAAGAAATCTCTATATCATTTGGTAACTTTATAGTGAAGGACGGTCTTCTAAAAAGAGACATAAATTTCCAAGTTGTTGATATTATGTGAAGGATCTTTGACTCAATATCATTGTTTCCAATTTTCTTCTCAAATATGCATTTTATAGATAAGCCGGAGTACGTGTTTAACAACAAGATGCAATTTATATGTTTTGATATGCTTTGTAAATATCTTTGTTTACAGGGTCGTTCAAGCTTGCATCTTACCCATGTTACTTTCAGTCCAAATGGGGAGGAGATACTTCTTAGTTATAGTGGCGAGCATGTATATCTAATGGATGTAAATAATGGTAAGCTATGCTTTTATGTAATGTTCCCTTTTAGGATCTTTATGAATTATCTGATTTTTAGGTATTTTTCTGATTTCTGATGCAAACACAAACTGGACCTGCAAACTGAAATAGAAAAAATTAATTGGAAACTTCTTGTCAAACCCTGGAATACAATTTCAACTTCACAAGTAACAAAATTCAACTTTATAGATGACAAATTACCTAAATGAAAATGCTGATTTATGTCTGATATGAAATGGACAGCCACTTTTACACTCTTTGACATTCAACTGTGCACAGATCTGGAGGTATGTGCTTGCATATATCAAATACCAATGCTGATATGACTGAAAATGAATGAATTGGACCATCAAATACCAATGCCAATAACACTCAAATATGATATCCTAGAAGATCAATCATACTTGGATTTGAGTTAAGCATCAATTTTTCACCCTCTGAAAATGATTTAACTTGATTTTGTAACAACTGGGAGAATTTACATTGACTGATATCCTGTACAAAATCACAAATTCAGAATTACAGATAAATTTTATTGACTTGCCAGAAGTACAGTTGGCAGATCTGATACCAATACATCAATTCGAGGTATATACGGTCCTTCCTTGGCTGGGGAAAAATCCCTGTATGGACTGTTTGGTGCCTGCTGGTGGAAATGAACAGCTGTGACAGGGTTTAGGAGACTGTGATGGCTGGAAAATGCCCAGTGAAGGCTGCGGAGCAGCGAAACAGCCCTGCAACAAATCACTGCTCATGCCGAACAGTGATAACAGTCATGAACAAATCTGCAATCAGCAGATTGAGGCTGCATGGAGTAGAATATTACACCGAAAAATGTTATAAAACCCTCCTAGGATGTTGGCATGGCCACATGATGTGAGGAATGTGCAAGTTATGTTGATGGATCTGCCCTTTGAATGCTGATGTACTCAAGAAAGCAGCTGTAGATGTTGATCACTGCAACCAAAGGTGAATAGCTATCCTGAAATGTTGTGATTCTTGCCCTTGGAATGTTGGCGACCTAGTTTCAGCAACAATAAATGTTGAATACAGTGTTCCACGGGCACGCGTCCTTTCTGAGACGGGGAGATGCTTAGGAAACATCCCTATGCCGTCCCCCCGTTTCCCCGCCGTCCCCCCGTTTCTCCCCCGTCCCCCTCGAAGTCCCCCCGTCAAGTCCCCTTTGGGAGACTTTAGGGAAACTTCTGGGAGACTTCCAGTACCCAATCCAAGAAACTTCTGGGAGACTCAGGGAAACTTCTAGGAGACTCCAAGCAAAATCTGGGAGACTCGAAGGAAACTTCTAGGAGACTTCCAGAGGCATGAGGCCATTAGCGTGGAGCTACTATTAGCATTTACTATTTTGTACTCTATTTTTGAAGTTTTGATTGGATGATACAATAGTTGATTGTAATTATGATTCATGAATCATGATTATGAAACTCAAATTATGAAACATCTAGTTCTTGTTGCATTTTCCAATGTCTGAAACTAGTTCTGCAAATCTTTTCTTTAATTCCTTACTTAGTTATATAATTATATTGTTATACATCTTTTTATAACTAATTTTTTAAGTAAACTTTCAATTTGCCCAAAGATGTTGATTTCACTGGTACTAGCAAGTAAATGATGGTAGGAAATCCCTTCCATATGTGGTGCACTAGATTTATCATTAATTGGCAATGAGCAAGCACAATTAATTCTGAAACCTGCAAATCTCTTCAATCCACTTAGTTTCTGAAACTTTCAATTTGCCCAAAGATGTTGATTTCACTGTACTAGCAACATATAAACTTAAAACTTGACCAAGAATCCTGATTTGATGATGTGGTACAATTTGCTTGCAAATATCAATTCAAGAACCACAATCAGTAAGCCCAAATGGAATCTTTGAGTAGAATCTCCTCAAAGGATATGAGGGTTTTCATCTGCAAGTCCAATTTTGGAAAACCAAGAGGGTTTTTGTCTTTAAATATCTCCCAAACAGCTAAGGCTTTTCATCCTTAGATGCAAACTTGAACATAGTGTAAATTTTTGAAATTGAATGACAAAGTGATGACAAAAAACATGAGATGCCAAATGAATCTAAGAACCCTCCTTTTGTAGCACTTCAAAGGAACCATTAGGTCCAATATCTCAAATTATTAAAAAATAGTTTTATTTTATGTTTATTTAAGTACTTGAGAATTTTTTTTTATTTTATTAGTGTTTAAAATGCTTTTTATTTTAATGATAATATTATTAAGCTTATTAGGCCCAATTCAAAATAATATTATAAATTACTTCCCTTGCTTTACCCTCTAGCCTATGTTAGTTTTTTTTTTTTTTTTTTTAAAGATCAGATTTGCAATAAACAGAAATGAAACAATGAACACAATCGCACAGCAATATACCCTGGGAAAACCCTCCAACTTGAGGGAGAAAAACCCAGCAACAATATATCACTTATATATTGAATAATGAAGAGCAATTCACTTTACAATGAGGCCAATCACAAGGCCGAATTAACAGCATCACACTTGATGCAATATCAAAGGAAGCAGATTGAACTCCTTGAATAATATCAATCTGCTATATTAAACTCCTGGTATAGATAAACTTGCACTTCACTTGGTAATGATTTGATAATTAAAAGGGAGAGCAGCACCTTCCATTTATACATAATGAAATCGCACCTCTTCAAGCAATATGACTCTTCATAGCAAGTCAGCCTCATCATGAAACAATACAACTCTTTGTTCAAGGTATAGTCGGCCATTACAAGAATATAAATTAAATTACAATTGAATGGAAGTGACTTTTCATAACTCGGCTCCAATAAATTAAATAGCCGTTTAGGCTACATTTAATTTATTGCTTTGATAGGTCATGGCTGGAAGTAGAGGCCCCACGCTGCAAACATCAACACTCCCTCTCAGCTAGGGAGGAATACTTCCAGCTATCCAAAGTCATGGAGTCTCTCAACATGACACCCACAATGGCTACACCCATATGTGGAAAGAGCTCATCACGGAGTCACTCAACGTGATATCGTCCATCATGGCTACTCCCATGTATGGAAAGAACATGTGCACAAGTGTCCATCATGTCATCAACGATGTTGTCATCTCATCATGACGTCCACCATGGCTGCTTCTAGAGGGTGGATAAAAACAAGTACAAGGAAATCATCACGGAGTCTCTCAACGTGATGGTCAGGAGTCACTTAACATGACATCCACCATGGCTACTCCCAGAGGGTGGAAACAAGGGCTTTCACCAAACTCTCTCACAGGAAAATGCATTAAACACTTACACCTCAAATTCCTTACGTCTCAGAGGAAAACGCATTAACATAGATCTTCATGATGATGTAACTCCCTCTGAAGCTCCAAGTACTTGCATCAATTTTCTGACCTCCTCGTCCAAGATTGCCTGCAACGCTTTGCCTTAGAGAAAATGTTTTCCAACACACACACCTCCGGCACCATGAACTTGCAAGAGTTCAGGACTGTCCTTCTTGACCTCATCCTGGATTACCCTATTTTGAATAGGTTTGCGGAGCTACCAATGTCAAATCCAGATTGACTATCTTGTGCAATTCTGTTCTTCGCAGCTGAAGAGGTCCTCCAAGGACTTTAGCACCTATCCTTGCAATACTGCAACCTTCACTTCTTCTTAGTGAGTCACAGAACTCCCTCTTGATCCCTGCCTCAGATATTGCAAAGAGGTATTTTGGAAGTGAACTCTCCTTCATTGACTGATCTCAGAATCTTAATCCTATTCTAGGACATGCTCACAACTCGAGCCTTGAATCCTCGAAATTTGACTCCCTCTGAATGTCATTTCCTCCTCTTCGAAGTAACTGATCACAATGAGAATCTGTAGTGATTCATTTAGTGTCTTCATCTTTCTCAATCTTCTTGCTGATGCAAACTCTCCATCCAAGGCTGACCCAACCTTGTGTCCTCGAGAGATGTCTATAGATGTGTGTCACCAACTCAACTTTATGGCAGCAAGCTGTGTCTCTAGTTTTCAGCTTGCGTTGCTTCCTCACAGGATGCCTCAAGCTCTTTCTCCCTTGAATTCTCAGATAATTAATTCATCATTCAATTGCTTCTCGATCCAACCAGCATTTTAAAGGATTAGTAATAGTTTATATATATAAAAAATCAAATTACAAGTGAAGTATGTAGCAAATATAAAAGATCAAATTAAAGAGATAATAGGACTTATCTTTATTGATTCTAATATATCTTCCATCTTTACTGTTCTTGGAGGTGCTAATCTCAGCACAACAAAAGACAATTTGCTCAACTTCAGATTTCCCAGATACATTACGCAGCCAGCATATAGGACCAAACCTCTCAAGGAATCAAGGCTCTTTCTCAATCCATGCACATGGAGAATGGAATCGATGTGACCAACTAATCACATCGAGATTGCAGTTCTCCTTTCATTTCTAAGTCACACTCAGAAATCTTCACAACTAGCATGAAACAACTTGTAATGAGTGAATGGTATCACCAAGGGATTTTATGTCAGCGGTCACCATTCAAAAAGAAACAACGACCTCAGCTAATCACACGATTCAAATAATTGATGTCAGATTTGCACAACTTAGCAAACTGAATTTTAGCCCAGAAAGGTGATTTCAAAGATACAAACAAAGAATACTTATCTCTTTAAAGATTCTGATAAATGCTAATATGATTCGATGCTCTTGTGCTTAGATCAGTCCACAACCTTACTTCTACAGGTTCACGACTTGATCACAGGTCCATGTCTCAGAATTTGTAGTGGTGGCTGGTTAAATTTGAATATGGTCTTTGACCATTCAAATTTATCGATGCACTCCTTTTCCAGCTGCGACCCACCTAGAATTGCTATACAGGTACAACAAACTCTATGATGTTTGGATGATGAAACAACAAGGATGAACCCTAGCGCATCCTACAATGACGGATTTCACGATGGCAACAAAAACAATACTTCTAGCAACATAGTCCATCTAGATGTGATGCCAACTTTAATGAACATTACTTCCGGAAGGCATAGGCCCGATATTGGGACTCTTTGCATCACTTTTATTGCTGGATGAATCCATGCACCAAAAGATATTTCCATCAATCGAATAGAAGTGATTCTCACGGCACCACAAATAATGTGATTTCCCAACTCCTGAAAACTCCCGATTTTGTTAATCACATTTTCTTGTGTGAATATGAAGTGCTCAAAAATCACTCGACAATCACTCAGAAATCACTCAGCATAAATAACGTATCTGATGCTCAGAGATCACTCAACGGCATATGTATATGCAGGGATGCTCAGATGCCTCAAAGATACCTGAACCAGTTCAATGCTGTGTTCCATACTATTATGCAAGGAAGCAACTTTCTGTGATCGTCACAGAGTAATGTTCCTTAATATAAGATTTGCCATAGTTGACAGATCCAGATTTTTGATTAATAGAAACAAATGAGGAAGCGCGAAAGCCCTCACTTCCTTCGTAGAAGAGATATAGGAGATATGCATTTCCATCCTCCCTGAAAGTGGCACACAGCTAGATGTTGCAGGATATTGCTTGAATGCAATAATGGTCGGACAGGAGGAGAAAAAATGTGATGAACATTGCTAGAGTGAACCCGAGAATGAGTTGAGATCTATCAACTCATAGATGTAATGACACATGATAGGCTGCTTATAAAGAAACTCACACTCCCGTCACACAGGTATGCTGCACGAAGGATGACAGAATTGCTCCCATCCAGTCGCCCAAATTAGTTGATGATAGACAGAGTTGGATGAGTTGAGCGCCTCAGCCATGAGCATCCGCTGCGCCTTAGATTGAGAATCTAATGATGAGTCTTTAGATTCTAGAATTCGCCTAGGTCCACAATGAAACCAACGCAAAGGTAAACTTCTCAAGAGCAGATATAGGCCGATGCTCTGATATTGCGTGCTGCTTCCAAGATGATGCGTTTGCACTAAGAGTGGATATGACACCCGATAATTTCTATCGTTTCTAGACTTGGTAATAAATGCTCCTGAAAGTCTTTCAAGGAACGATTCTTCCCTCCCGAAAGTCTCCCTTTGACTCATTCGTAGCTTCCAAAGAATCAAAGAGCAATTCTAGACATAAGTTCGGCGGCAAACTTAGCAAGCACGACTCTCTTCACAACGGCCAAGGAAAGGATTTTCAATACCCCGACCACACGACTTTATGATGCCACCATTCCTGGTTTGACTTGTAGCTGCTAAGATAAACTTCAGCCAATTTATTTGCTTCTCTTGTAGAGGATTCAGATCAACTCTCATTTTCCATACACTGCCTAGCGTACATGATTGTGTAAAGGAGCAATTACTTTCTACACACTACCTTAACTCTCACACTCTTCTTCAGAATGCTTAAACAAATCTGAACAGATCATTTCTCGACCCTCTCTGATACCATGTTAGTTTTTTTTTTTTAAGATCAGATTTGCAATAAACAGAAATGAAACAATGAACACAATCGCACAGCAATATACCCTGGGAAAACCCTCCAACTTGAGGGAGAAAAACCCAGCAACAATATATCACTTATATATTGAATAATGAAGAGCAATTCACTTTACAATGAGGCCAATCACAAGGCCGAATTAACAGCATCACACTTGATACAATATCAAAGGAAGGAGATTGAACTCCTTGAATAATATCAATCTGCTATATTAAACTCCTGTTGTAGATAAACTTGCACTTCACTTGGTAATGATTCGATAATTAAAAGGGAGAGCAACACCTTCCATTTATACATAATGAAATCGAACCTCTTCAAGCAATATGACTCTTCATAGCAAGTCGGCCTCATCATGAAACAATACGACTCTTTGTTCAAGGTATAGTCGGCCATTACAAGAATATAAATTAAATTGCAATTGAATGGAAGTGACTTTTCATAACTCGGCTCCAATAAATTAAATAGCCGTTTAGGCTACATTTAATTTATTGCTTTGATAGGTCATGGTTGGAAGTAGAGGCCTGACGCTGCAAACATCAACAGCCTATAGGAAATCGGAATAGACTAGAGGTATTCTCCATGTCTCTATTTCCAAAAAGGGACATGGCACTTTACATGGAAACAATTTGTTATTCATTTTCCTTTTGTAGTTGATCTAATAATCATAGTTTGCAAACTCAGACTTGGAAAGTACTCGGCAAGTGGAAAAAAAATTACTTGGAGAGTACTCGAGAAAAACTCAACATTGTAAAAAACACTTAAATTTTTGAAAAAAAATATAAATTTTATGCAAAATATAGCTACAAAATGTACGAAATGAGTTTGGTGGGGGTTTAGGGGAAATGCCTCTAGTGGGGTCGAGGGGTAGTGCCCCTTGTTGGGTTCTAGGGGCAACACCCGCAACGGGGTTGAGGGGCAATGCCCCTGGTGCATTCCATGCCATGGTATAGGGTGGGTTTGAGGGGTGGAGCCCCTGCCACCGAGCCCATCTAAAGATCTTTAAAACCACACAAACCTTCAAGGCACACGCCGTTTTCATAATTTTTTGAAAGGTAGAAACCAATGCCTATAAAATCATAATTTTTTTGTAGTGTCCAATCCATGTTTTTTTCCTCAATTTGAAGATGTTGCTGAGTTGAATGGAAAATCTCGTCGATTTTTTGGCAAGTACTCACCAAAAACTCAAAAAAATAACTTAGCAAGTAAACACTGATAAAACTTGTGGGTGAAAAAAAATGGTGAGTACTCAACAACTTGCCGAGTATACAATTGCAAACTATGCTAATAATTATTTACATATTAGAAAGCATTTAATGTAATTGCCTTTTCATTACTTGTTTGTGTTGATTGTACCCAAAGTGTGGTGGGGCGAAGAATAATTCCAATACCAAAAGATTCGAGATTGATGGTGATACTATGAAAATTGAGACTAATACAACCTAACATATCCATAGAATACAAAGACATAGCATGATGTAATCTTCTGTTGATCATAGATGTCAAATGAATAGTCATGATACAAAGCTAGAAAAGTAAGATTGGGAAAGTCCACGCAGTCTACTTCAAAGGAAATTTGGATCTTCCCATGTTGGTAGAAACAAACTTCACTTTCCATAACATTATTGGAAGCAACAAATCACCCTTCATGGTTGTGCATGGATCATTTCCCCTTCTTAAAAAGTAGTCGTCACCATTCTATGGCTTTGTGATTATCAAGATTTTGTGTTGAGTTGTTGCAAGGTCTACCACTTAGTATGGCGCATGTACAACCTAAACTTGACTACACATGAGAGTTGGTGAGTATCCTCAATGATTTTGTCTTTTGACATTTGTTAAAGTGTTTGAAATTCAAGTATCTTGATGCATGATTGCTGGTGAATCAATTAGAGTTGGAGCATAAGGATTAATGAGGTTGATAGTTGTTAAGGTGGAAGGTCAAATACTAAGGTGTTTTCACTTGCTTCTCTAAAGATGGTTGAGGGACCACATTTGAGAGGCTTATTCTTTGAATGCAAGTCCTTGAAGTTTTTCTTTTGTAATTGGAGACAAACCTTGTCATTGAGATGGAAGTTAGGTGGGGAGCTCCTTATAGCTCTACTGTTAGCACTTCTTGTACTACTTTTGGATTGTGAGGACCCCCTTCGTTTTTTTAAACATTTAATGTAAGGAAGATTTTGTACTTTGTCTTCTCCTTGTGGGCCCATGTATGGTTTGGGTAATTAATGTTTTGTATAAATCCTGAATAGAAATTTGGGTTTCTGCTAAATCTGGTTACAACATTTGAATCTAAAATAGATTTGTTACCTAGTTGTTAGGGCTAGAACCTCAAGGGTTCATCTTTTACCTATTGGTTCAATAGTTAAGAAGGAAACACTATTATTGCTATTTAAACATGGACAAAATCTAGGTTTTTACCAGATCTAGCTAGGTATTTAAATCTGAGAAACATTTGCTGAAAGGTGTGATTAAATATTTTTTCCTAATATTTTGGATTGGGTTATTACAGTTTGCAAGCGTAGGGTTAAAATATTTAAACCTGAATTTTAATGGTTCAAAATACTAAACATTTGCAAAAGGTTTTAAGTAATATTTGCTTAAATATTTAGCCCGAGATATTACAAGTTCTTAATTGTGTCCTGTTGGCTCAATTCTCTAATGATGATTGTACTCCTATTTGTCTACTCCATTGGTGTTACTACATATTTAGACGAATTATAGTTTGGTTGGCTTTAATTGAGATGAAAATATTGTTGTCACTTGAGTGCTTAATTCATAGCATAACATTCCTTGTAGTGGGTCCTATAATGTTGTGATGTCCCCGCTCTAGTCAGTTCTCAGGAGCAGTGTGTTAGCATATCTCTTGGACCCTTGTAGGCTAACAGGTTGGGTTAGAGGGTCAGTGGCCTTATTTGGCGGGCTTTGTTGTTCTCATCCTTTGAGTTCAGTGATTGGCTCACGGTAAGCTTTGGCAGTTCAGGGGTTGACAGCTTCTGACGACACGTCATTATGTGGGGTTATGAGCGAGTTATGAATATTTCAGTGGATTACAGTGTTTTAATATATTTGACGGAATATTATAAAGTCAACTTGATTTTATAATAAAGTAATCACTTAAATTTATTTAAGTGAAAATTAAAAGCACTTTAGTGAAATATTTCATAAAGCGATTAATTGAATCACTTAAAGTGGGCGCCCAGGTATTTTAATGAGAACTATTGGAAAAGGTGATTTAAATATGTTCTAAAATATTTAATTGACACCAAAAGTGGCGTCACTTCTTGGGATGCGTGCTTTTTGGCTTTATATGCAAGCCAAGGAAAAATCGAACTCACTTTTGATTATTTGATATTTTCTCTTGGCTTTGACTTGAGCTTGGTTTTCTCTGAGACAAGGGTTTCAAAATATTTTATCTCTGGAGAGCGACAATTCTTCACAAATCTGTGATTGTGAGACTGTGAAAGATCAGTTGAATGATTGCAACAATAGGAGCTTCAATTCAGGAGTTCTACAGTGCTTTAAACATGATTTTTTGTGCATATTTAGTAGTATTCTTCAATAAAATACAGGAGGGTTTGAGAGACTGGCGCCTATCTTCATCTGGTGAACATTTCAGCTTCATGGCCGTACTTTACTTGCTGAGGACGTGGTTTCTTCTTGAAGTGCGTGGCTCTTAAATAAAGGGCGTTTGAAGTTTTTGGGAGAAACGCTTTCTTCCTTGAGGGTTTCTCATCTTTTCCTTTGGCGTCTAGCTTCTACAGTGCATTTGCTTCAGTTTTCAGGCTGGAGATTCCATTTTGTAGCCTTCTACACTGGATTTCATCAGTTTACATCATTCTTGGCTGGCAAATTGGAATATTTTCTTAATTAAATAATATGGAGCATTTTGGTTATGTCTATCATATGCAATCTTATTGTAATGGTTATTTAATACTATCTGCATTTAAACTTGGTCAATATTAGCTCAGTTTCTGGTTTTATGAGCTTTTATATGCTGCGCCCCTTCTATTTCTCTCTAGAAACTTTCTTAAAAAACTTAAAAAACACAAAAAGATAATCAAAACAACAGGGGTTTGAAGAGGAGCCAGTTGGGCTCATCACAAATGTAGCTTGGCTTGTGCCAAGGGTTTTCAATAAAAAGCCACAAGATGTCCTTTCTACTCATTTACCATGTCTATGACATTGAGAAACATAGGTCTCAAGCTCAATTGGTTACTGCAAAGTTAAATCACATAACCAATCACTTGTAGATCCTCTAATTGGGCTTAGAAATTATCTTCCAAACATTGTAGGGTTTCATGTAGAGTTTGTGATATCTAGAACTCAAAGTATTTGACACACAAAAGCTGATCTAGAATATGATCAATCTTGGAAAATGGTTAGCAGCTTTTCACAATGATTTTGTTTTCACAAGGAGTTTTGCAAGAATTGCTGCATTAAATTTTTCTCTTGTTAGGTAGTTTTTTATATGGCACTCTATCTCAACAATTTTGGTTGGCGTACTTTGGTAAGTTGGATGCTTGAGAAGCAAAGAATCTAGCACATTCTTAATAATTATAAAACATTGAAGGGACATTGAGGAGAAGTCCTTTTTGTTATAGAATAACATCTTAATGCATCAAGGATCTTAGTGCTTGGGGTGGTGTCTTTGTGTCATTATCTTCTTTATCTCAATGAATGATACAAAGAGCAAGGAACTTATGTAAATTGATGTATCTACTTGACTATTGGCATGCTAGAGAACAAAAGTATTGGGTTTATGCATTATCTTCTTATCCAATCGTTAGGTTTTGTAGAAGGTACCAAAGACTACCTTGGGGTCATATTGATAAGATGCCCTAAATATCAACTACAGTAATCAAATGGATTGACATCACAATTGACCATGTTTTCGAATGTATCAGTTGTGAATGTGATAGAAGACATAGAAGACACAAATATTGATCTCTCTTTGACCTACACAGTCTACATGGGTGCACATTAAGTGGATTTGGAAATGGAAGTTTGTGTACCAACGTCTATTAAATCAAGGTATTTTGTCTGTAACAGGGAAGGGTAAGCACAATTTTTTCTTGATTCTGTACTTATTATTAGACAAAGCTTCTTCAAATTTGATAGAATAATTATTAACAATAAGAACGAGGACTAGAATTGTTGGCATTGAATAGTTGAATTTTCAGGGTATGACTTCTTAGGTAGAAGGTTTTTTACTTTATTTTCTTTAAGAAAAGAAATTTGCTGGTAGGATGTTGGTGCATTTGCGATAAGTGTAATATATCTTCCTAATACTAAACAAAGGAGCTTGGCACTTAATGTATCCACTTTGAACTGTTTCCAATTTTTGATGATGAGGTGGAATAGATATAGGAGCTGGTAAAGGTAGAAGAACTCTTCTTTTGGATGAAAAATACTATATGGGCTCTAGAGGTCCTTTTTGCTGCGTGGATTCCGCTTTTATAGAAAGATGAAAAGGATGCTTTAGAAATTTGATGACGAAGAGCCCTAAATCCAACTATCAAGTGCTTTGAAATAAATCCTTCCTTGAATTATTGGTGTGTCTATTGATTTGCAATTTAAATAGTATATGACTTTGAAATGGAGTGTTTCAAAGGGTTGACGGGATTATGTTTATTGAAGTAGTTCATGCATTAGGTACACAAAATTGATTGAAGAGTGTGGCTCTCTATTTCGACAATACTTCCTTCACAATTTGATTAAACATTTTTATGCTGTTCAAAAGCTTTTGTATGAGATTTACTTGTCTTTGGCCTCTTTCCTTCACAATTTGAACTCTCTTGTGCTTTTTTTGAGATCTCATCTAGGTGGCCATCCATTGCTCTAAAACATTTATACTTCATCTCTTGATCTTGGGCATACGCTCGGGTTGAGAGGTTCAAATGATTATGCTTCAATGTATTATCTGGTGCAAATAGATGATTCCTCAATGTGCCGAGTTTCCTTCACAACCTCTTCATCTTGAGACTTATCTTCAGATTCATTTGGTTTATATATAGGCTGAGATCCATGGGAAAGATATATCCTTTCTTGGCACTCTATTCCTTGAATGAGATTGCCACGTTGGCCCCCTAGATGTTGGCATTTGTCGTTCTTTAATGTCCTGTAATTCTAGCCTATTGGAATTTGTTTGGATCAGCTCCCTCCCTTTAGGTACTCTTTATGTGCTTCTTTTCATTTCCTTATAGGGAAAGAGGTGCTTAATCAATCTATTAGAGAGGACATTTACTATTGTTACATCTAGCTCACTTAGATCCCCCCTCTGATTTTTCTCAGCTCCAAACTAGCTTTTTATATGAAGCATTTCTTACAAGTTGTGGATGGGATCATTTTTTGAACAACCTATCTTCAATATCATTGCTCTTATTGTTTGAGGATTCCTCTTTCCTAGTTATTGGTGTATCCCCATCAGCTAATTGTTGAGACAAGCCACTAGATTTTTGTAAGAAATGCCTTGTATAAAATTGCATTAAAAAATTGCATAGATGTAAATTCTTATTCATTTATCTTTTGCTCATTTTACTAGTTTATCATTTATGATACATTTTTATTTGTTTATAACTTTATATTTTGTTCTTCAATCCAACTACTTATTTATGTTAATTTTTAATAGTACACAAATCCTTTAGTTACCCTTATTTGTGTTACTGCCGGGAAATCATCAGCTTTAGAAGACTTTATGTGCAGCTACTTATTTTTTGAATCTAGTGTTCCCCTCTTGCACGAATAACAAGGATGATGAGAATGTTTTGAGGGAGCTCTACACAGTCATAGAGGAACAAAAAGAGACTCTCAACTTAAAGTGAGGATCATCTCCAAGATTGAGATCTTCAAACTTGTGCAAGGAGACCTCTTTGCACAAGATATATATCAAGCAACTCAGCCAACATTGTAGCAAGGTAAAAGTTGATTATGGTCATACTCTAAAATTTTTACATTTCTTACATTAATATTGAATAATGAGATAGAGTTCATTTTTGTGTGTTGTCATGTGTGTCTTGAACCAACCATTCAACACTTCAAAATGCAAGCAATATTGGAGTATGTTTGAACACATACACTCCAAGAGGCACAATAGATTGTTGATGCAAAAGTTGAATGACCTTGTCTATGTTCATTACAACCTTTGCTTCAGTCAAAAGAAAATCATGGGCTCTAATTTATTCCCTATTACATTAGAGGAGGTTGATCCACAATTGGATTGAATCATCAAGGCTAAGGATCTTATCTTCACTAAGGATGACCATGCATGGGTTGATCGTGTGGAAAAGGTAGCACCCATAGCAAAGGAAAGAGCATGAGCCCATCCCTTGGATGTTGCTGACACACGCCCACATATCATGAATGTAACACTATGGACCTATCTAAGACACGAGCACAAAACCCACCGTAGAAGTACTAGTGCCTCATCAAGTAATATGGGCTCCTCTCAACCATAGTTCTACTTTTAATTGTTTCACTTTTTATGCAACAGATATCATTATCCATGATTTTTGTGCACCTAATAAGCTTGAGAATATTTATATATTTAAAATGTCATTTCCCTCAACTACAATCCACTTTTTTACTCATTTTCTTGATGTATACTTGTGTATGTGATAAATGTAGCTTGTGTATGTGATCCATGTATCTTGTAACTGATTGGTTTCCTATGCTTTTAAAGTTAATTTAATAAAGAGTGCAAAGAAAAAGCTTCAAAAATCTTAAATAATCTATATTTCACAGTTTCTTCAATTTGTCAAGTTTGAGTGTCTAGTCCAAATAAAAAATTAGCTTGTTAAGTTTGTGAGGCTAAATATTTTGAGATGCATCAAAGGAGCCATGGAAATGTCATCAATTAAAGTGGAAGTACTAATGCAGATATTGAGAATGCTTATCAAGAAAAGTACAAAGTTAAGGTGGCTAGGCTAGACAGTGTTGGGAATTAGTTGATATCACATAGTACCCCCCTAATGTTTGAGGCTAAAGAGTTGGTAGTAGTGGGGAAAAACGAGTAATGTGATCCTACCTCTAAGATATACACTGTGGAAGGGAGCTGAGAGAGTATCCCTAGGAGTGGGATGAGCTAGAATCACAATTGTCCATGAGGGGAAGACTAACAATTTGTTGGTTGTTTTTAATGAACCAAACTTGATCTCATCAATTGTCTATGAATTTGCCATAATTCAATGATCAACAATTGTGAGGATTGGCCAACGACTAGGTGAAAGCTTGCTAGGCTTTCCCTTTGCACTTCGGGCTCTCCAAGACCTCGGAGGGTGATCCCTACAATGTACTGAATGATACTCTTGTGCCATTTACCATAGACATTGTAAATAACAGATACATTCCTATATGGTTGCAAATTAGATGAAATCCTTCAAGAATGGACGATCTCTCATGAAACTTTAAAACAATTTAAGGTGTATGAATGATATTCTTTAAGAATTTGTTCTTTGAAAGGCAGGGCCGACTCAATGACTCTAAAGTTAACCAAAGTAATAGAACAGTGCTTTATCCATGGGTAACGGATTCAAATTTAGAATAGACTGTGATACAACAACAACCAAATTTAGCATTTCCAGACTATTGTTATATTGCATTACAATAAAACAACTCAAAATATCCTAGAACAAAGACTACTTATCAAATCCTTATACCTAATCATACGAACCCTTGATTTCATCAGAGCATTTTTAATTAATTCCTTGAATTAAAGCAAAGACAAGATCATACATTCAACCAAAATGATTGAAGACTAACCAAAGGATCCTTGATGATTTTATTTGCTTTAGAATTTGCACTTCTCATTCAAATGCTATTATTGTTGAAGACGATTATTGTAATGTCCTCTTCTCATCAGTGACCAGCTCAGTAGCTCATCAGCCTATTCCGGAGACCTATAGGCTTGATTAAGGTGAAATTAGGGTTTCCTTGCTTGGAGGTTTTGTGCCATTTCTAGGTGTTTACTATTTTTAGTAAATACTATTTATGGCAGTGATGAGTTGTTAGTTATTCAATAAATCATTTTCAGTTGGAGTAGTTGCTTGGGTTTGATTTTTGGCTTTTAGTTTTTAAAAGCATTATTTGGTGAAGTAATACATTTCAAGGCATTATTGTTTTAATTTTAAATTGACCCCTTGGCCTAGCTCATTAACTTCAAAGTTGTGTTTAAAAGGTGGCCATGAAGGGGGACGCCTTCATTAAGGGAAAATTAAACATTTAATAAAGTTTTTAAATTGCCTTGAAGAGGGACACCACCTTGAGGAGATTTTATTATTTTTGAAATTGAAAATATTGCAAATGGCTTTTGGCGTCCCATGTTTGGAATTTGAAGAGTCATCTATTTTTCTATAAAGGAGAAGTTTGCTCTAGCATTTGGCATCCATGAACTTATGCTATTGTTATGCTGTCAAAATGACTACTTGATTTTTTACTTCAAGGAATGCATACCTCCTAGTTCCAATCCAATTTCGTGTTTGAAAGATAACACCTAGTTGGTTTTCAACCTGCTTCTCAATCAAACTAGCAGATTGTGCTTCAAAGTTGGTGAATTTTGGTGAGAATTTCAGTTTTAATGTTGCTGGTGTATACACAGTTGAAGATGTTTTTCATTTACAGCTTTTGGTGTGAAATTATTTTGGTTATGGGTATTTGATCATTGCATTTCTATGATAATGGCGACCATATTTGGAGGTTTTCAGATTTTAATTCCAAGTTTCTGATTTTTCCAAGAGAAATTGCCCCTCTAGAGGGTCGTACCATCTCATGAGTGCTTTGGGATTCATGCAAGAATAATATCTGGAGTTTTGATGCAGTTTTGTGGTCTGATTTTGGGCGCCATCCTCCTTGAAGGTCTTTGCAAAACATTCCGGCTTATTCGGAGGTATTTAGGAGTTGTGATAATTTTTGTGAGTTTGCTATTTGCTGATAGACATTTCCAGATTGCAGATTTTTATATCAGATTGTTCTAGTTTTCTGATTTTGGCTTCTAGCATCATTGTTTGAGAGGTATTCACTGAAGAAACCATCTTTTAAATTCTATATTGTAATGGTTGTAAAAAACACTTGAAATTTGCAGTTATTCTTCATTGTAAGACTATAAACAGTAGTATTGTTCCAGTCATTGTTTGCTGCATATTCTTGTGTTAAAATTCACATTTATAACCCCTGAATGGTTTACCACCAGTGTGGAAAACGAATTTAATAATCTCTCATTGTACCCACTGAAAAGTGGTGAATCCCCACTCACGAATGGATGCCCGCTGCAGCGGATGAATTAGTTTTTGTTTTGTAATCTTCCCCCCCACTAAATAAGTGGTAGAGCGGAGATCATCATAGCTGGTTCACCGCCTCTTTCTATTTCCAGTTGTATTTACTTCCAGTTATAATTCAGTTTACTTCGCCATATGTTAGCACCTCGCCTCCTAAAAGATCTTGTGTGCACATTCTTGGCATTGAGTGCTTTTCAATTGATTTTAGTTTGAAGCTAACGCTAATCTATTGGCGTTGTGTTGGTTGAGTTGTCAAAAAATCTGGAAAAAAATTGGTTGGCATATTATAATTATTCCTATTATAGACTCGAATTCAAAACTAAGACTCAACACTAATTCTATTTCCTTGTGCTTGTATTTCAAAATCCTTTACATGAATTCCAAAAGCTCTATCAACTAAAGACCCGTACAATTGGCCTTGAATTCCCTTTTATAAGAATAAGGGAGCAAACAAGCATCGGGCCAAATTGTACATTTAGTCACATTTTACATTTGACATACATTTCAATTTCATTTCAAACATCCCCAAAGACAGTTACATTTGTATTTCCAAAAGAGGGAAATCACATAAGACAAAATTCCTTTGCATAATGCTATAGAAGATAGTTCCCGCCCTCCAAAGGGCATCTTTCATCATTGCTACATCATCAACCGTAGGCAAAGCATCTTTTCCACGAGCAAAATTGTATTCCACGTGCACAACAAGACAACTTAATTTAAAACATAAAAGCAATAAGAAGGAGAAGCATGCACCATGTCCATGCCAGTACATTTTGTCATCAACTTCATAACTGAGAGGATATAATTCTACAATACTTTATCAAAGGCTTAATTTGTAAACTTTTCAAGCCATGCATTATACTCCTCCTCGGTGAGCCATTGTATATCCAATAACTTTTGCACCTTAGTGTTGTGCTGATTGTACCTGGCATCCATCAATATTCGGGCCCCTTTAACAAATACATCCATATGCACCTCAATTCCTGTCATATTATCAACAACAACATTCAACATGGTATAATTTGTGAGGCTGATCACTCTCTTAAAATGTGAGAGAAGTCCTCCCAACTCATCGTTCCAAGTGTTAAAGTCTTTCAGCTCCCTTTCATCATTTATTATCTTAGGCATTCCATGCCCCTCCATGTCTCTGAACATCTTTAACTTGCCCTAGAGCTGAACACCAATTCTACCATGATATGTTGATATCTCACCCACTAAGTCTATTGCCTTCAATAAGTTTGGAATGTTTGTTGGAGCTTCAGGATCATCCTTCGTGTTAGGCATCATTTCTTTGAGTGCTCCAACCCTCGCACTCCACTTACTCCATTTTGGACTTTTACATACCTCTTATAAGCTTCACGAATGCTTTTGTATGCTTCCCAAACAGTATCAGATTTGTGAACTAATTTGGAAACTTCGTGCTTCAAAACATCATCAAAAATACCATCAACCACTTTTGCAGTTTCTTCCTTGGCTTTCTTAACATTGTCTTTTTCAATTCTCAATTCCCCTTTCAATTGACTGATCCTCAATGATAAAGTTTCCCTATTCTGAGATGATAATTCTAAGGAAGAAGGGGAAGGGAATGCCTTTACTGATGGACTTGCTTGTGTCGTGGCCTTCATCTTGTTGTACTCATCCAAGAGAGTATTGTAGCTGCTCAACAATTTGTCATACTTCTTTTGTGAAATTTGTGCAGTATCTGAACTCAACATAGTAGCATGGACAGTCAATTTTGCAACCTGAATGGGAGTGATATCAGTGGCCCTTTTCACCACAACTGCACCAATGACCTCCTCAATAGACTTCACCACTTCAGGTTTCCCTGTATTTGGAGCCATTGACCAAATTGCAAGAGTATGCAATTTGGGACTGAAACCTGAACCAAAGATACGATTGTCAAAATGCTTATTAGATACAGAAGCCTTAGGATCCTTTCTGATTGCATCAAGTGCAATAGCAAAGGTAAGATTCCATCCTGGGAATAACATTACACCACTATCTTTGACAATCTTTCTGGCCTCAATAGGAGTGATTGCTGCAATCTTAGCCATTATCTTCTCCTCCTCTGCCTTCTTTTCCTCCTCTTGCAAAGAGGGGTCTACACTAGCCTTGGCATCTTCAATTCTTTGTTTGATTTCTTGGCTCCTAAACTGGATAACAAATTCTTTGAATTCCTTGGTTTGAACAAAGGAGTCATCAGCAAGAAACTCATCATAGGCTTTGACCTTGGGATCATCATCAACTTCTTCATCATATTTCCACTTGACAATTTTGTCCTGTGGAACATAAGGGTCAAGAGCATCCTTTATTTGAGGGGAAGGGAACCTCTTTTCCACCTCTTGATCAATAGGAAAATGCTCAGCGGATTGTTCCTCTCCAATTAATTCAGTAGCAGAGCACTCAACCAAAGGGCTAGCCCCTTCACCAACCTCCAAGGGTTGTTCCTGAATATTCTGAGCCTCTTGCTGGTCATTGAGTGCTTGTGCCTTCTTTGCAACCTCCTTGACCTTTGTAGTGAATTCACCACTTTGATAATCCTTTAATTTGGTCATGGATTTTTCATATGAACTCTCAATGTCATCATAGGGATTGACATAAAATGAATTTCTCTTTATTATATCCTCTTCAGTATCACAAATGGCAACCCATTCCTTCTTCCTTGAGGTGACTGCACCATCAATTGACAAATTCCTGATTATGTCATCAGTGTATAAAAACTTGTGGGAAAACTTGGACAAACCTTTTGTTCTCTTTGCATCATTAACAGACCCTTCAGGGTCATAATTCCTCACCTCATCAACTGGCATTCTAAGGTTAGTCAACATTATACCAAACTTCTCATAACCTTCCTTTGTAGTGGCAATGAAATAATAAAGGAGCACTGTGGGGTTATCACTGAACCTTTCCTGGGAATCTTGAAATGTTCTTTATCCATATAGTCCAGCTACCACATAATTTTCATAAAAGCCAACCTATCAGACACATATAAAGATAGGCAATGAGGTGCAACCCTAGCTCCATAAGCTCTGATCAAAGTGTAATGGGAATGCAAAAACCAATCACCCCAATTGTGACCCTCTTTTGATCCTTCCTTGAGCACTCGTGGGCGCAGGATCTCCTTAATGACCCTTGAGATTCTGTATATAGGTGCAACTCCCAAACTCTCCAAGATACCAGATTTCAAAACATTGCAGAAAGCAAGATAGTTGGAATGTGGGCAATTTTGATCCCAAATATAAGTCCACATTTGCATGGGCAAATCATATCCCTCATCATCGTTTTGCCTCAGCTTCATACACTTTTTCCATTTTTCTTGTCCTATCCAAAGAATCATATGCATCAATAAAGAATAGTAGGGGAAAGACAGAGGGGCTCTCCCATCCTTCAATTCAGTCAAACCCTTATGCATTTGTTCAACAATATAGGCTGCATAATCAAACCCTCTGTTTGAATTCCAGTTTTGAATATCAATGATCATCGCCAATAATGCAGTGGGTATACTTTCATCAAATCTATGAGCCAATACTTGATCCAGACAATAGTAGGTATTCTTGAAGTAGTTTTCGAACTCATCACAGTTGAAAGGTTCTAAGTCCTTAGGATTGAAAGCTAGCTTGTCCCCTGTCTTATGCTTAGAAAGCACATGTTTTCTATAGCCATACTTATTTTGCTCATATTCTTTGCATATTTAAGAGAAATTAGTATTGACAGTAGAATTAGGGTTTAGCTTAAAAACCTCCACAATTTTGCTTCTGGTTATATCAAGCAATGGAGTCCCATTTTGACTCTTGGTTGTTTTGTCAGTAGCATCATAATGCTTAGCCAATTCTAGCATCAAATCCACCTCAACAAACACATTTGGTACCACTAACCTTCCAAGGTTAAAACCCCATAGGTGACGGGCTGGACGTTTGGCATATTGCCTATTGAAAGCATAGAGGAACAACTCCCAACCACTTTGAGGTAATGGGACCTCTCCAATCCCAGCAACATTATCAATTAGCCTGCTTGTCATGATACCCTGTCCCGTAGGCCTTTTACCAATCGACTTTTCTCCTTCAGCAATATCCTGAGATTCACCCTTCATGAACTTGGCAAAATCTCTCCTCTCTCTTAGGTTTTGCAGTCTTCTCTGAAGTTTCTTGCTTTGGCTTAACAACCCTGGGCTTCTTTTTTTTGGGCTTACCCCCCACTCCTGAGGATTCACTAGGTTGGCTCATGTTTTACACTTAGGGTTTATGAGTTCATTCTATGAACGAAGGCTTATTGACTTATGTTTACAGGAGACACAATTTGCAAACTAACTATGGAAACCCTCCTGTACTTTACCCAATTCTTACCAATTTCTACGCATTCACAATATTCAAACCCTTCTTCAAACCCCAAGCCCTTAGAGCTTACCGAACTAGCCACTAGCTTTCCTAACTAGCTAAAATTTAACTAGAAACTTACATAGAGATGTATAGAATTTGTTTACCTAGGAGAAAATATTGCCTTCAATGTCTCTGCAACTTCTTCGCTTGAGCTCCTCACGTCTTCTTCTTCAAACTTGACCAATTCTTCTGCTTCAAACACTTGCAATTGTGAGGACAAGTGAACCAACCGCCTTCTTTATGGCTTGGGAATGGAGTGTCTTCACCATTAATGCTTGAAAGAAAGCTCGCGCGAGCAAACTGACACTTAGCCGTTTAAGTTTGAATTTTGGCTGTTGATTGTTCTGATTTAAAAATCCATCATTGGCCCTGCGTTATCCTCGCGCTTTCTCCTTTTTGCTTTCAGTGATGCCCTTTTTGCTTTTATCACCTTTTACTTTGAAAGCCATCGCTCATCACTATTTCATCTTTAACTTCATTGAATGGATCCGCGATGCAATAGAAACCAGTGATGGGAGGAATATTCCACTGAATGTCCCTTAGTTCCACCATCACTCATTGCTAATGTGTTACCCAGGTCTCCACTTGCAACCGCGATGGCTTGAGGGGAAGCGATGGACATAAGGCTTAACCGTCCATCGCTTATCATTGAATTATTGGGGAGTAAATTTCTTGATAAGTTTCCATTAACCACATAATAATTTTGAGTCCGAGAATAATTGGATAATTATTACTCACCTGTTGAGACCAAACATTTCCTGGAAATTTAATGCGATTAATAGTTACAAATTTAGTGTGATTAATAACTTATGATCCGCGGCAGTTAGTCTTCCATCTCATGTTGGAAATATTGTCATTGATTGTTGATGTTCTAGCAGCGATGGGCTGCTTCTTCCAGATCTGAGTATGAAGATAATTGAAATATAGCCTAACGGCTATTTAAATTATATTTATATTTCTTTCCCTTGGGCCGACTTAAGACATTTTGAAGAGTCACGTCTTTCATTAAATGAGATTTAATATTTGTTATTGGAAAGTCGTCACTTCATCAAGGTCGACATCTCTTCACCTTGAGGCGCGAATTCAAGAGGCACGTCATTCATTGAGGAGGCACGATTTTCTATGAGGCCGACCCTTGAAGAGTTGCGATTGGTTATGTTTTATTGATGAGACTCATCCTTCTATTCAGGCTGACTTGTCTTGGAGAGACACGACCCTTCCTCTCACTTGTATATATGTTCGATACTTCTCATTTGTTCATCATTCATTCATTACATTTCATCGTTGCATTCTAGTTGTCTCAAGTGTGAGTTCATCATAAGGGCAGTTCGATATTGATAAAGGCTGTAGTTCATCATCGGCATATTACATGTGATTAGATCTGTGATAGCATCAGCTTGTGGTGCATTATCTTGGCTTTATTATTGGCCATTATTGTAAAAGTGTTTCTCATTGAGATTCAATATATAAGTGATATATTGTTGCTGGGTTTTTCTCCCTCAAGAGGAGGGTTTTCCCAGGGTATCTGCTGTGTTCTTATTGTCTGATTATGAATTTAAATTCTGTGCATTAATCTGATCATTAAATTTAACATTGATGTCAAAGGCGCTCAGTCTAGATTGTTGGAAATATTGTCATTGATGTCAAACTTGTGTGAATAAGAAAGCAAGCGTGTTAGACAAAAAGAATATATGTATGTGAATGAGATATCTTATGATTAACAAGCAAATCTAGTGCATAGAAACAGATATATTAGTAATGAAGAATGAGTAAGCAATGAAGAAATGTGAAGAAAGTAACAAGTATATTATTGCAATTCAGGCAGTTCCTAAGAATGAGACCATAGCAGATTGGTGATCAGATTTAAGGTAGATTTGATCAAACATATGTAGCAGTTTTTGATCGTACATATAAGGCAGATTTAAGGAGACTTATAAGGCAAACTATGAAGCATATTAGCAGATCTTTGAAAGATTTGCAAGCAGATTTTATGAAAAAGTTATCAGTTCTGGAAGATAGAGGTAATTTGGATAAGATCCGTTACCTGGCCACTAAAAATTTGAGCCTGAAAGAATCAATTCTGGAAAGAAGACAACACAAGATGAAGCTACTAATCGATTCTATGGACTCATCAGATCGATTAAGGTGCAGCAATTGATACATAAAAAGTGATACGTGAAAGGAAGATTGATCAAGACAAAGTTACAATGAAACATAAACTGATAAAGACAAAATTGAATAAGACAAATGTCTTATCTAAAGTAAAATCCAACGAACTATCAAATAAGACAAATTTGTTTTATCCACCTTGTCTTATTTGTTGGAAATATGTGTCTCAAGCATTACAGGCTGAAACCTCCATGAGTGCCAAGTCGGTGTGACAGGTTCCATGTTTGGCCGACTAGCAGTTTGCTTTATTCATTTCTGAACAGGTCGCTATGACCCTGTCATTGTCTTGCCGAAAGGTTGCACTATGGAGTCTATCACTGTAGCATGATGTATTCGGTATGACCTTATAGCGCTCGGGAGACCTCTGGCCGAAAGGCCATTCAATCGTATATTGGCGAGACTCTTGGCGACTATGGTCCTCGGTGAAGGTAAAGGTTTTCGCTAAGATGTCTCAGCGAAGTGTTAGTCTCTTGCCGACAGCGTTTACGTTGAGGTCCTCGGGGTAACCCATATTGACTCGGTAAGAAGTCACTGCAAAAGCAAATGTTATGCCGACAGTGTTTGTTTTGTATTCATCGGGGAGACTTGGCCGAAGGAAATGTCATCGGTAAGATGTCCTACCGATGTTGATATGTCTCAGTGACAAAGACTCAAGTGATGATTTTGGTGTAACTCTTAGCGACAGACAAAAGGCTTTCGGGATAAGTCATAGAGATCGATAAGAAGTCTTAGCGAGAGCTACATGTCTTGCCGACACTGTTTCATGTTGAACACTTCGGTGAAACGTATGGAGATCGGTATGAACTCTCGGCGATAGATGTGAGTCTTGCCGACTGTCTCTTGAAGCTCGATATGACTTAAGTCTGCGGTATACCTTTGGTGACTCGCTATGCTCTTGGCGAAAGCGGTAAGTCTGGGCGACTGCTTGGTGGCTCGGTGTAACTTATGGAGCTCGATAGAACATCCTAGCGACTACGATGACTCTTGGTGACATCGGTACGAAGTATATGTGGCATCGGCAAGACACTGTTAGTGTCTCACCGAGATGCCAGAGCATTACGATTTCTGTTGACCGTCTGACTGTCATACGTGGAATCTCGTGGACGAATAGAGGAAGCCGAAAGTGAACCGTTAGCAGTTGGTTCAGTGCGACAGTTCTGTGGGAAATCTCAACAGTCAGGGAACACCATGGATATAGTTGGAAGTTGCAGACACTTGGGGGTTGGATAGTAGTTCGATCAACTGTGAAGTGTGAAGAATTCAAACTATATCAGTGAAGGAATTAAAATCTGTAAAGGCTGTAACTTGGATGTCTCTATTCGAAGAAGGTTCATGATGAATGCTGCTGTATAATGACACCAGAAAGATAAGTCTGGAATTGTATGTAATTTTGATTACTGTAATACAAAGTGATTTCTCTTGGTGTGGTGGGTTTTTCTCCCGTAAGGGTTTTCCCACGTATATTTGGTGTTTCATGTGTGTTTGTCTAAATACTCTGTTTCTGTAATCTGTCTCATAGTGCATCTTAACTTGACTGTAATTGAAAATTTAAAAGTACTTCTGCACTCTTTCCTGAGGTATTGACGTTAGGAGAATTGTTTTCCGCATCTAGTTTTCCTTACATTATTCACAAGAAAAGTGCAGCGATTAGAGTTTTGAAAAGGCAGATTTTTTCCAAAAGATACGATTTATTCTTTGAAATGATACGATTTCAAAAAGGTGCGATTAAATAAGAAAAGTACAAATCAGTTTTTTAAAAACAAATAAGGCAGATCTCAAAGGGTGCGATTATTCTTAGACAAATATGAACCGGAGTGGTGCGATCCATTTTTTTAATGATTATGTAAAAGGAAGAGCAGAAGTATATATCATTTGTGTGAGCTTTAAAGAGGCAACTTACATCACAAAGAAGGAATTAAATTGAAGCAAAAGCAGATCTGTTTCTGATTGCAGATTTTATAGAGGGATTATATGCAATATCATAACAGATTTATAAGAAGCCTTATAGCAGATCTTTGAGAAGAAAACTTTTGCATATGAAGAATATATAGAAGACAGACCCTTATAGCAGATCTTTGAAGAAGACTATAGTAGATTTGGAGGAAATATTCTGAGGTAATTATATCAGATCCAAGAGGAGAATTAGTGCAGACTGGGTACAAGTTTGAGAGACATATTTGAGCAGAATTGTCCATCACCCGTTGAAGAAGCAACATTGAAGGTGGAACATTGTTCTTGAAGTTATTATCTTTTGCTAAGTTGGTGCTTGGCAGTGGGGGTTGGAGCCTCCAGTAGGTTGGTGCTGTTGTGACGTTTTTTCACACATCGCCCCATTGCAAATGGGGACCCCCCTAATTTTGGCTTTGCTTTTCGCTTGTTTTGTCGTTGTCTCTCTTTTCTACTATCTGTCTTTTCGGGATTGAGCCCGTCATTGAGTTTAAACGTGAGTTTGGCCAAGTCTGAAATTAGGGTTTCATCTTTCCTGGTCAGTCCGAGGTCAAGCGAGGTGAATAACATGAAGTTTGAGACTAACATTGTTGTTAGTGTGCTTCAGCAGGACTCGTGAGAATTTCATCAGTGCGAGGTACTGCTATTTTTAGTAAGTGTGTGAAATTCAAGGCAATTTGTAACATTTTTTGAAATTCCGGCGTCACCACGGCATTCATAGCACATCGGACTACTGCGATACAAAATTTGGCAAAGAGACAACTTACGCGGTCCACCTTTGGGACCAATTCCGGTGCAGTCTGAGTTTTCCTTGCATGTTTGCATATTCCTTCCAGGTTTTAGACCGCCAGCGATGATATAACATGCAAGAACGAACGATCACTTTCGAAATTAGCCTTATGAGGCTATTTTTAGGGTTTGCATGTCGGGTTTTCTTTGCATGTTGGCATATTCCCACGGTTTTGAGCTTCGATGGTGTGACATGCAAGCGGAGATACTCCTCAGTAAGGAACACTATTTTTAGCAGGTATGTCCCGGCAGCCGCTTCCCAGCAGTTCAGGATCACGAGCTGATTGCAGTGCCACAGAAACGAGAGCAAATAGAGATCATTTGATACGCATGCAGAGCAAATTAGGGTTTCCAACTTCGGGACCTGAAAAGAGGCGCAAAAAGTCAGAATTTTCGAAAACCGGTGTAAACCACCGCAATCAGCATTCTTCAAGCTATCCGCTGGTGAAATTTCAAGTCAAACGGAGCACTTACTATTTATAGTAAGTCAATTTGGAAACTGGCTAGAAATAGTAAATCAACTGCATGCGTTGATGTTGACAGTAAGGTCACGTGGTGAGGAGCGCCTCATTCAAATTTCAAGTCGATCGGAGCAATGGAGCTATCAGAAACATGGGGTTACTATTTATAGTAAACCACCTTCAGAAATAGGCTAAAAATAGCAGGGTGACTAAAAATGGCAGTGTCGACAGGGCAACAAGGTCGTGAGGATGCAGTGTTCAAAATTTCAAGTCGTTCTGAGCTTCAGAAGTGCAAAATTGAGAAGGCTTACTAAAAATAGCAGGGCGTGGAAACTGGCAAAAACAAGGCATGAAAAATTTCTAAGAGTGTTGAGTTCGTCCAGTGCACAGGCCAAAATGCGCCCAAGGAAAGATCAGGAAGGTCGAAAAATTTCTAAGTATGGAGTTCATCCTTCATCAGGGGCAAAATGCGCCCAAGGCACAGGTAGTCAAAGAAAGTCAACAAAGTTTATCCTGTTGGCATACCAAAATGCGCCCACCTCATAAGAAAGTCAAGCAAAAAAATTCTAAGTACAAAATTCATCCCCCTACCTAGGCAAAATGCGCCCAAAAGCAGCCATGTGAGGACAAAATAAGGAAGTTGAAAAGTCACTTGTTGGAGGCGTTACAAGTTTCATCCTTCATGGCATCAAAAATGCGCTCAAGCTCAAAGAAGTCAACAAGTCAACTAAATTCATCCTCCCCATATGCTGAAATGCGCCCAAAAAACAAATGGGTCAAAGGAGTCAAATGTTTTCATCCTGCATGAAGGGTAAAATGCGCCCAAAATGAGGCATGTGAGGACAAAGTTAAGGCGTTGAAAAAAGATTCCTCCTCTACAAGTGAAATGCGCCATGTTTGAAAGCTAGTCAAAGGAGGATTAAAGGCATAAGTTTATCCTCTTGCCTAGCCTAAATGCGCCAAGATTAGCAAGGAAGAAGACAAAATTTTAAATCCACCTCACCATAGGAAATGTGCCCACAAAAGGGGAAGTCAACAAGTCAAGGGTGGCGCTGGAATTTCATCCTTCACACCATGCTATATGCGCCAAGGGTGATGAGTGTTATAAAGTGTGAAAAATTTTCTGAGGCGTGTGGAGTGTGTAAGAATTTTCTAAGGCAAGGATGAATATTTCCATATGCGCCTAAGGTGTTGAGTAAAAGAAAAATAAAAAAATATAATATCTCTAAGGCGTTGGAGTTAGATAAAATTGCCTTGCAAGTGTGGAGTTAAATACAAAATGGTGAGTGGCAAATCAAGTGTGCCAGGCGTGAATAAAATTTTCCAAAGTGGAGTTGATATTTTTCTCACTGGCAAACAAGTAAAAATTCCTAAGGCAAAATTTTCAAGGTGATCAAAAATTTTCTAAGGCACAAATATTTCCTCCTCTAGAAAATACGCCTAGACTCTGGAGATAAGATTTTCCTGTAGTCCAAGTGAAGTTGCCAGTGATGAGGTCGGAAGGCGCCAACATTGCAGGATGAATTAAAATTTTCAAGTCAGAGCAACAAGATTGTCACATATGTGGATAACGGATTTAAATTTCACAGGGAAATAATTTTCTAAGTTTCAAAATTCAAGAAAATCAAATGAACCCGTTCGTTGTACACCCATGAGTTCGACGCGTTCTGGAGGAAATTTTCTTCTGGGTATTGAAGATTATCGATGAGGAGTCGATTTTAAAGCCTTCCATGCTTCGCTGCGGCCTTCAGGATGAGGATTTTTGATGGGCACTGGATTGATGAGTTTTCCTAAGGGAAATTTGAAAATTTTCTAAGGCAAAATGAAGAAAATGTGTTTTCAAGGTGAAATTCTCCATACGATGAATTTGAAAGGAACTGCCTAGGTGAATTTGCTCAAATTCTTCGTGGGGATAGTCTTCTGGAGCCAGAGATGAATGAGATCAAAATTGCGAACACCTCAACTAGAAAAGTAAAGGGGAATACAGTTGAAGTCAAGATGTTGGAAAATATTGAAGGATGAAGTTGACTAAGGAAGGCGATGAACGCTTGAAAGTTAGAGCGTGAAAATCCTAGTAAGTAAGTTGAATTTATATTATGAAGTGTTCTAATACTCTTCTCCTTGCTTGTTTTGCAGGAGGAACGTCGAAGCCAGAGCACGATGACTTGAAGTGGTGAAGCACGATGATATTACAACCTTCGGAGGAAGATAAAGTTTTGAGTGTCACATGAAGGAAGAAAAGTTGCAAGAAGTTGGCTAAGTGTTAGCTCAAGTGATAAAGAAGTTGAAGAGCAACGTCAAGAAAGAAGATCAAGGACAGTGCGAACGCGTCTACAAACGGAATCTTCTAGAAGACTGATTGTGGGCATTTATTGCCTTTGCTATTTTTGGGAGTGAGTGGGAATCTTTGATTCATTTAATGTACCACTCCCAATTCTGGCAGTTTTTAGGGTTAGGGCTGAGGTGGCACGATTCTGCCACTCTATTGATTGTAACCCTAGCCGTCTTTTGGGACTTGGCTAGCTATATAAAGGGGGAGTCCCCCTCATTTGTAATTCATTAGAAAGTAGACAGAGAGAAGATTAGAATAGACATAGAGTAGAGGGACAACTTAGAAGTAGCTTAGTATAGATTGATAGTGTAGTTTGAAGAAGGGAAAGTTTTCCCTTTGAAAACTTTGTAAGAAATTGTTGTGAACACTCTCTCAATAAAAGAGTTTTCATTGATGGTGAATTTCGTCTTTGTTGTGAGTAGCTAGCAAGGTTTCTTCGTCCTTCGGATTCAAATGGTAGCTCAAAGTAGTGTAATTTTCATTCTATGCAAATAGATGTTAGTTGTGGAATGTGGGGTTTGATCTAAGCAACTTCGTCTATCCATACCACTAGTGTATTTGCTGATGGTGAATGCGCCTTGTGTGGTCAACTGGAAACGTTTGGGCCTAACTTCAATCACAGTTTGAATGATGGTATGCGTCCATTGTGATGGTATCTTCATGTCAAGTGGTGGTTTGAACATCTTTAGTCATCTCCCTTGAAGATTGCACCGACTCCGTGGAAGCTGTCCGATGCGAGGCAAAGCGAAGTCCGGTTAGAGTTTGCTGAAGTCAAGCTCCATATCCCACTTTAGAATAGATTTAGACTCTCTAAACCCTGCATTTCAATTCAGCACTTTTTCTGGTTAGAATAGGAAACCCGCTTCATAGACAAATCCTTCGAGCATTTGAATTCCTTTCTCCGCTGCTGAACAATTCCGTAAGTCCCCTTGAAATACCAGCAAATCACATCGAGCCAAACTGAGCCTATTCGCACTAAAAGAACCTTGGAGTTGAACGCACGAACTTTCTGGCAATCTTAGCGTGCGGAATACTTTGATCAAGAGAGAATAGGGAAGCCGTTGGCGACTTTATTCTGCGTTGGTGCGGTCACGAAAAACACATCAACAGGTGCCTACAAATTGTGTGGGTTGGTGCCTCTAGTAGGTTGGTGCCTACAAATTAAGGGGATTGGTGTCTCTTGTAGGTTGGTGCCTACAAAGTTTGTAAAAGAAGAGTTTATGTATAAGCAATATTTTGCCATGGTTTTCTCCTGTAAGGGTTTCCACATAAATATCGTGTGTTATTGTGATCTTCTCATGTGCATAATTATTGATGTTGAGTGAATGGGTGTTATTGTGATTGGTAAAGTTTTAAAATGGTAAAAGTTGCGTTATACTGATTCACCCCCCTCCTCTCAGTATAACTGTGTGCTCATCATTTCAACCATTAGCTTTCAGTAAATCAGCCTCCCCAACTGATCGATTGTTAATTATCTGCTATAATTGAGCAACGACTTTTGCAATTCCTTCAAAATCCTCTTCAGGTGTAACTCAAGCTATAGAAACCTAAAACTCTAGGAACCCCCCACATCACACAGACCATTGTTGGCATAATAAGAAAAAAAAATTATCCTTACTGTATAAGACCAAACCACTAGGTGCAATAATGAGCAAATAGTGATTCTGTTGCAGTAGGCACAATAATGGCAGCTAGTCACAAATAGTCTTGTACTCTCCGGGCTGAAACTATCCTTTTGGCTCTGCATCAACAAGAAGTAACTTCACAGCTACAAACAGATACTGTGTCATGTTGAATGTTTAAAAGAACTTCACTAAAATCAGTCTCGTCTTACTCTAATTGAAATAACCTGATCTTCTTATGTCGTTAATTCTCATGTCACATATTTCTTAACACTGATACACGTATTCCAGAACTATCAAAAGTTACTCTGATTGATATTTGATCAAGTGGAGATCAACTGGATAAAGTATCCAATACAAGGCAGTATATTTCATTGGATCTGTAACACCGTTTATAAATGATGCAAATAGAGATGCATGAATATGTATGTATTTGGCATTACAGAGTGTCTGCTATGTATGGTATGATCTTCATATGTGTGAACAGTCAATCATAAATATAATATCACCTCTGAGTCATCCACTAAACTGAAAAGGGCACAAGAATGCATTCTTCCCTCACCAGGAAGATAGGATAGTGAATTGATATTAAGCTAATGATAACTATCCAGTACAAACCACTATATTGTGAATTTCTTAGAACACTCAGATTTGAGACTGTGTCCAAGATAGTTAAATTGATATCAAACTTACCGCGAGCAAGGCAGTGAACTTAACTCACATGACCATCTCTGAACATAATATCTCTGCCTTGCATCTGTTGTTCTAATAATTTATGACTGCCAAGGAATATTCCTGTAGTGTGTAGATTGATTGAATGGATATCCTTCTTAGCATATGAAGGTATAAAATCTGTTGTTGCATATATAGTGGATGAGTTATACAATAGCTTTTACAGTACATTGAGTGCGTTGCTTGCATATTCTGACATGTGCAATGTGCCAAACCAGATTTCAGACATGGTAAACTTACCTAGTTAAACATGGTAGACCATGAAAATAGATATCAATCAACATGTGGTTTTGAATTATTTGAGCTTTAGCTGGCAGAAAGGTGCATGTTAGAAATATGATGAATAGCTCTTTACTGAGTCATATGATTAGTTGCAAATTATGATGAGCTACACTTGTTCCAGAACAAACCTTGTAACCTAAAACAGAGAATGTGAATTTGTGCATAAATGAGCTCTCCATTTTGATACTTTGAATGCGTAAGTGCCTTCTCCAAATGGATTTGTACCCAAAACACCTCGTGCTCATCACAAAACACCTTCCTTCTTATGCCTCACATTTAACACTTCAATGCAAGAATCATTGTAAATATATTTGAATCATACCTAGCATGACTTCAAAACTATCGATATCCTATGAATGTAGCATAATTTTGAGACAATTATACATGACCTATAACACTGCAGGAAACTTATGATCATGAAAGAATTTCTTGTCCCTAGAGCATGAGCAATAATGTAACCTTTCCATCTATTGTTGCAATAAATCTGTAAATCCCTCATTATTGTTATCATGGCCTTCCTTGACATGGGGACCCTTGGTGACTGGTTTGTGTTTTTCCTTTTTCTTTGATTTTACATTGTGTACATCTAAACTAGTTCCATTAAATTTCTTATCAAGATGCCTATGAAGCTCACCATTTTCAGTTGTCATCAATATCCCAAGATTTCCATTTTTGCCACTCAAAATTTTATATTCCTATTGATTACACAAGTCTGATCCAAAGACTTCAACTAAAAGATACTGAGTTCCATTTGACCCATGAAAAAAACAGTTTCAACAAAGATTAAATCAGGATCTAAACTGCAATCTCTATGTCCCCAAAATGAGGGAAGCAAAACAAATGTCGTTCCTTATTTTTCCTATTTCAGATCATCTGTGGTATTCTATGATCTTGCCCGGAAGATGGAAATCCAAATAGTGAGAGCGGTGTCATCTGTCATCCCAATATATTTACAATTAATAATTTAATAGACCCAACCAGACCCTTATTAAACAATATGGCCTCCAATGGAATGAGGGATTTACCATAAGTTTTGAATTGCAAGAATTTAATCACCACAATTGTCAGAAGAATGATTTGATTTGATTAAAATGAGTTGCTGTAAACTTGAATATAAATTGGCATTGTATAAGATTATGAATTGCTACAATGTTGAGAAGGATTTTAATCGCTGCTGTGAAAATGATATATCTTGAAACCCCATCACCACAATTTCAATTTGCTTGTCACATCGAAGCTCATATGCAATCCTTGGTCGAGCTTGTTCGAACTTTGAATCAAGGGTTTTGGTTCACTAACCTGGTGATGGAAATCAAGGCTTTTTATCATTTGTTTTATACAAAGTATATATTAATAATATAATAGTTTATTAGATTAATAATTCTTTACAAATAGTGGTTTTGAATAAGGGTATCATGATAATTTATTTCAATAATTTCAATTATTAGATGGTTGATGAAGGTCTAAAAATATCAATTTATACATTGGGAGACCTCAAATAAACTTGAGAATAACTTTAGTAGTGTTAAAATCAACCTTCTATTTAGCAAATATCTTCTTATATGAGCAAGATGTCTTGCTAATCAATATAGTATCATGTCAACTAATTTCAATTTGTTTTCTATTTTTTTATTTTAAGAAAATGGTTTTACTATGCTTAATATTTCTATTTAAAATTGATACTATTTCTTACATATATCTATTAGAGGACATTGTGGTCCAATAACCCACAGGTCCTTGGATTTACATCTTAAACTTGGACAAATGACACTATGCTTGAAATAAGTTGGTGATAATAACATATTTATAGGATATGAAACCAAATAGGGCCCCTTTTAGGGTCAAACATGGGGACATGTCAAAAATTACAAGGGGAGAAACTACCTCTAAATTTTTTAAAACACATTTTCATGGTGCATGTAATGTCCCCATTTTTGGCGAGCATCAAAGTTCGTAAGATTAGCCTATCATGAGACCCTCGTAGGCTGATAGAGTGGTTAGAGGGTCGTTTGGGAGCTTGGCTCAGCTTCAGATTGTCAGGTTTTGATCAATTGGCTTTCGTTCGGGCTCGTTCGGGCGTTTCTTGCAGAAGTTGCTATTTTTAGCAGTTGTTGGCAGTCAGCGTGGGACCCCTGCTATTTTTAGCAGTATGGATTTGGCAGCGTTCAGAATCACTTCAGTGTTCGTCATCTCCAGACGGATCAGTCATCGGATGAATAACGAGGGAGATATTAATATTTAATTGTATTAATTAAATATTAATTATTGATGATTATAATATAAAGTTATAATATTAAATTATAACTTAAGTGATTCTATTTGAGGGGGTCGCCATCATCAGAAGGGGCCTAATTGATGATTATATTTTATTATTAAATTTTCGCTGAGACTATTGAAATAATAAAAGAATTAAAAGTCAAATATTTTAATAAACCCTATTATTGAGGAAATCACACTTTTCAAGAGATAAAGGGTTTTGCCTTGGGAATTGTGCCATTATGATGATTATTGATATTGAAAATTGATCAACTTTGATCTGAGCAAGAAGCTTTAGGGTTTCAAGTTTGAATTCCTTGGGGAACGAGCCATCTCCAGTGGGAGCGATTCAGAGGGTGTGAAATATCATCCGATTTATTGCTAGGCAGAGGGATTTCTTCATCCAGAAGAAATTACAGAGCTTCACAGAAGTTTTCTTCATCAGGGTTTCAGAGAGATATTCATCCAGGAAGGTTTGCTACATTGAGGCGCCATTTTATTGAGATTCTGGAGATCACAGAAGGAGCCGTAAATTTTATTTTATTTGCTGCTGTTACCAGTACACAGCCGTACTTGCTGCAGGCCGTACTACCTTCATTTGGGCCGTACAATCTTCATGGTTTCAACTAGCACTTCATTCACAGAGGAAGGCATTTATCTGTCAAGGCGCACCATTATATAGAGTTCAGACATTGATTCCAAGGGAGCCGTACAAATTGCATTTATTGCAGCTGCAGGCCGTACCTTTCTGTCAGGCTGTACTTGCATAAAAAGGCGTGATTTCTGTCCTGAGCCAAAGCGCCTATCTTCTGGCTTCCAATCTTCATCACTTTGGAGCGCTGGGGTAGCTGGAGTCTTTTGGGATCATCAGACTGGAGGAGAAACAAATATTCATTGCAGCCGTACCTTCTCAAGCTGATCATTTATTGCTGTATCAAAAACCAGGTTTCTTAATTTATTTACCTTTTACCTTGCATGTATCTGGAACATCATTGTAACTGTCTCAGAAGATTTATATTAAGATTGGCGTCCATACTAGCTATTGATTTCATCATTTTCAAAGTAGATTTATTTGTATCAAATTTATTTTCAAATCTTTGCAAATCGCATTTCTTCATATTCTATGCAAAACCGTCAAAAAACCAAAATATTCAGAAAAACAAACAAAAAACAGTCAGAAACGGAAATAGGGGAAACAAGGGGTTTCTACAGTGCAAAAAAAGGATTATGCATAATTAAGCTAGATATGTGGGTTAAGATTGATCAGATATATTAAATTTTTTCGTTTGATGATGTCCATTTAAAGATTCTATAGATGCAACAATATTAAAAGATGTAGTGAAGGCCTTGACTTATCTTCACAAGTTAGACTTCATTTATAGAGATCTCAAGCCTAATCACATTTTGGTAGATAACGTGTCATAGTCAACTTGAAAATATTGGACTACCTTTGTGAATAAAAATGGGAATCCCAACAAAAGGATTCTATATGGTTTCTTGGGATCACTACTATAGAGCTTTCTTGTGAGGAACCCCTTACATGATGAAAAATATAATGGAAGGAATCGTTGAATATTTTTTGTTGCTTTCTTGTAAAACAACAATATCTCTACCCATCATTTGAAGGTTTCAATGGCCTTGTTGCATCTCATATCGTAGGGCATGAGTCTATGTAAATCATCATTGTTCTAGTAAAATCATCATTTTAATTAAACCAATTTTTGCTCTTCTATTAAAATAAAGACTCAATGCATGTTAATAGTTTACTATCATTGTTAAGATACCTAGAAAGATTACCATGTCTTATTCTATTGTACCTTGTTATTGGACTTGATCAACCCAATAACTTTGTACATATGTTGAAAGATATGAACTCTTTTAGGGTAACTTTTTACTTGTTTTCCATTCAATTATACTTGACATATAGGAAAAAAGAGGATACTCATGTAGTTCGAAATGCATGATTATCATCTTAGAATATATTTTGATTATATAGATTATACATAGTTTTAATGATGAATGGCCACATAGTATGTGATATGTATGTCAGTCACTAGGTAAATGTTATGTCAACACATGATAATAATTTTGTAATCTAACACTGAAGTTACATGTAAGTGATTGAAACATTTGTATTAAAGAAAATGGGTTACATTAGAGAAACTTGATAAAAGTTGAAAATATGTGATTAAACTTATAGAATAACATTAGTTCTTCGATTGTAAATTCTTGATATGTATGTATGTATAGTTTTGTCATAATTTTGATAGAAAAAATGACGCTCTTGAAAGTACTTGTTAATTTAAAGACCTATCCTTTACATCAAAACAATATCATTGATAGAAATTGAAAGACCTATCCTTTATATCAAAACAATATCATCGATAGAAACTAAATCCAACTCAGTTTTGGTGTATCATTCTCGCCCTTAGGTGATTGATGAAACCAAGTCGTAGTGAGAGACAACTAGAAGGTGGCGATCCTCAATTGTATAGGGAATCCTATTACCAAGGGCAATTTGGAACCTTAATTGCATCATAGTAAAACCTAGCCTTCATATCAAAACCTGATGTAAGTATGCTAGAGCATGTCAAAATTCAAATGATATAGAGCTTATTTTGTAATATTATTAGTTAGCCTACTTGTATACTTCCAAACACCTAAAGAGGTTGAAGGATGATGTGTTTGGCTGCAATTGAACAAGTTAGGCATGCCTACAGGTAGATTGGGCAGTAGGCCTAAGTTTAGGGAAGTGCTAGGAAAAGAGGAGAGGGAAGGTATTAGGAGTATGTGTTGAGTTGTGTGTATGAGTGAGTTCACCTGGACTTACGAGGTGATCTAAGATGTTGACAGAGCTCTAAGGCTAAGGGTCATCAGGGTCAAGCCAAGACCTACTGCATCTTGGAGGTTAGTGTGTCAAGATGCTCATGTAAACAAATAAGTAACCTTTTTCATACATACAGAAAAGCTATAGCATTTTATTAGTCATTAGTGTGTTCAAAGATTTAGAGGATTTACTGCTCTATGTATTGTTTCCTTTTATTATTTTCTCAGATTTTGAAAATTCTTGACAATACAGTTTTCATTGACATTTGCAGGTCAAGACAGCACTGCAAAATATACAGCCAGTGACGTTCCAAAAAGAATGATTCTGGCTCCTGTTTTGAATGGAACAAAGGCCACAATGCCATCACAACCAATTGATATTGTCAATCCTGGTAGTACGAGAGCCTCAAACTGGGTAGGTAAAGTTTATTTTTAAATTTATGGTGTTATTTGTCTCTGTTGTTTTCTCTTTTCTGAACCTTGGCTTTTTTCGTATTTGTAAAGTTTTATGATTCGAAGTTGAGAATTACATTCTTTAATCAGAGCTTCAATTTTTATAAGCCTTTGATTGGATTATATCAGCTAAAAGAATGCAGAGAGCTTCTTCAAGATGCCCAAAGTGCTTTGAAAGAAGATGGCAAATCTCGCTATGTCATTGAAGCAACTAGTGAGATTTTGGATGCAGGCAGGTCTGAGATCTATCCAGCTCTTAAGCACGATTGTTTATGCACCCGTGCAGCAGCATTTCTAAAGGTTTGTGTTATACAGGGGACTTAAATTAAAGGCATTATCTTGGTTTGAATGAAAGCATTTTTTATATATTTTCTGAATCTATGTCAATATCCCTTAACAGAGATCATGGAGGAATGATACTCACATGGCTATAAAGGATTGCAATGAAGCTCGTAGCATCAATCCTATTTCTGTGCAGGCACATATAACTATGGCAGATGCTCTTTCACAGGTTATTCTTTATTCAATGTTTTAAGACTTAAGCGGATGAAGTATGAAGATGCATTTATGCAGATCTGTTACTTTCTAGGAAAGTTGAATCCAGGGTCACTTGTCATCTCAATATGGCACATAAGGATGTTTTTATTTGATATGTAACCCTCTTGTTGGGTTTATTATTCATTATTTATTTCATTTATCTCTGAATGCAGCTAGGAAAACACAAGGATGCTTTAGATTATGCCATGCGAGCCAACTTTTTAGATCCAACAGATAACGAGGTAGCTGAAAAAGTACAGGTTCTCAGAGAAAAACTAATTGCAGGTTGGTTTTACCTTAAGTTCTTATTCATGATATCCTGGGTTTATTTGTCAAGATTGGTCTGTCATTAACTTATTATCCTTTTTCAAGTGGTAGCACAAGTAGAGCTGAAGTATACAAAAGAACTTAGAAGCATAAAATTAGGAAAAACGTCTTTCTTAAGCTTATAGAGCATCATGAAATAACAAAGTTTAGCAAGACCTATAGCTCACTGTAACTTTATCAAGTATAATGCTGCTTAACATTCAAAACCCTAATTCTGTATTTGTTTGTTGCCTTCTTTGGAAAGAAACTAACTGTTTGAAATTTGAAGAAAAATTAGTGTAAACACATAAAACAGTAACTGCTCTTGAGTAAGCAAACATCGATTGACAATGGATTGGCTAGAAATTCATTATTTGGAGAAATTAATGACCTGATTATTTAATTTTATGGTTTTTAGTTTTTAATAATTTCTAACAAAGTGCCTTATACTTGATTTCCTGTATTATTTATATACATGCTAGCAAAAATCTTTCTCAGGATTGACTTGGCAAACCAAAAGATAAAGACATTCTCAATAAATCTGTAAACTAAAAAGCACTGAAAAATTCATAAATTTAGAGAAAAAATGCTTTCAAAAACCATAAAAGTTTCCATCTGGTGGAGCACAAATCAATTTTTATTTTTTTCAACTTTGTAAAACTAGAGTGGGTGTCTGGAGTTAGCAGCCCCCAGGGAGGCGGAGGGTCTGCATTGATCTTCATGGTACATGCCATTTTTCATGATTTAATCACTTTAAACCAAGCTCCAAACCTTTCAATAAACACAGGTATTGAGGCCATAAAGAAATATTTAAGCCATAATTGAATGAGAATAGAGTGGATATACACTGAGGAATGAGTGCCCTTGAGTATGCCCTAATTTACCCAATGCTTGGTTACTTAGGCAACATCCAAATCTGCAGTGAAAAAATGATGTATTGATGGAAAATTCAAAAAATATGTATTTTACAGGCAAATTGAGGAAACAAGATGAAGAAACCACAGTTCATTTGTGATGAAACAGGCCTTGGGAGTCATGCCAGCAATCCAAGGGAAAAACTGGAAGCCTCTGTAATTGTACCAGCTCTCCTCCAAGACATTGGAAATTTTGGTGCCTTGTTTGGCTTTTCATCATCTCCTTTGATGCCTGAACTTCTGAACTTTTATGCCTAGGTTCCTTGCAGGGTCATTAGCAATCTTCTCTCTACTTTGTGCATTAGAATGGCCCTGTTTAGGCTTATTTTAACTTTGTGTTTCATGCTGCCCTTTCCTTCTACATTAAGTTCAGGAGGTCTCTCTCTCTCTCTCACTCTCTAGTCAGTCCTTTTTCTTTGTCACTGTTCATTAGAGATGTGTAAATTAAGAGATCCTTTTGTTGTACCCAAACCAAATTTTTTGCTTCATTAAGGCATTTTTCATTAAAAAGTCTAAACCTTGTTAAAATGTTGTAAAATACAGTTTTGGGCAATATCAAGCATGGAGTTTTTGTCAATAGTTTGTTAGTCAAAGTCAGTTATATTGGACAAAACCTGAAGCAGAGACTTAGAATGGAGCTTTTCACGATGGAGGAGCATCTCACGACGGCGTTTCATGTTGCACGTAAAGATTTTAGTGATCCAAACAGAGTTTTCAGTGGTCAATTTATGAAGATTTCTCAGAGGAAAAGCACAAAAGTGCAAGTATAGCCCAGGGGCGCCCAACTTGTTGAAGGTTAAGATCTTGTTTAAAATGTTCAAGCATCCAGTCAATCTCTTCAGAATTAGTCTGGTTATCCGTTGAGCTATCCAGCGAAGCTTTCTGAGACCTGCAACTCCGGCAAACAGCAACAAAAGTTCAAATCCCCAAAATTGCCAGATGTGAGAAAATTGTCTTTTTCAGGCAAAAGCGCGCCTCTAGCCTGAGGGCGCCCATCTTAAGGAGGGGGTAGATCTCGACAGTTTCGATGCTGGATGCAGTCAATTCATTCACAACTAGTCTGCTTATCCGACGAGATATCAAACACATTTATCCGACTCTCAGAGTTCAGGCACCAGTCGTCTGAAGATCAGCTTAAAATGGAGTTTTCACGTTTCTGAGCTTCTCCGTTTGTTCCCAGTGCAAGTATAGGCCAGGGGCGCTGGTTTAAAGGACCCTTCAGATGGCGAAATTTGCAGACAGAGTCTTCATAACATCAGTAATACTCTAGTCCAGCTCCGTCATGCATCATTCAGCTTGTCGATCCGACGTTTTAGGTGGTCGTGGCGGAGATTCTACCAAGCACATAATTTCACGGGCGGACCAACAAACGATTTACAGTGCATTTCCACAGTCTAGAGGCGCCTAGCCTTTAGGCCTGTCAGATGAGCCCGTTCACGTTCGAAGTCTTCACAACTATTGAGCGTAATCATTTTATCTATCCAATGAGCCTAGTTGTTAGCCTTCGGGATTTGCCAGTCGCTCGTACGTGCGAGGTCTTTGGTGCAATACTGAAGACTGAGGATATCCGGAAAATGGCCAAGTCTGGAGCGGTAATTTTAAATCAAATACGCACTGGAGTTTTTGAGGTCTTAGAAGCAGTTTTCTTGCTTCGTCACCTCCAGGGACTTCTTTTGTAGGCCCTTCTGGCTGTCCGTTAAAACAGATAGTGCCTGAATCGGGTCATCCCAGCACCAGATATCAGCAGTCAAAGTAGGGTACTTGGATGAAAGTTCGACTTTCATCAAAATGACAAAAGTGCAACTATGAGCCAAGGGCGCTTTTAGTTTTGAGGCCCTTAACACAGCTTTCAGGTGTCGTACATATAGTCGTTGGATGCAGAATATCTCCAATCACGCAGTGAACTTCGTTTCATATCAGCAGGGTTCACCGTTTGCCGTCAGCAGCCGTTTGAAGTGTCAGATGGCAGTTTAGGAAAATGGCTAAGTCTGGAACCCGTAAAGCAATTTAATCAGGGGCGCCTAATTTTTCAAGGGGTTAAATGATGGATTTTGCAGTAGTGTCTCCCAGCAGACATTTCTTCCTTGTTCAGTAGGCTTTCCGATGAATTCTCCGGATCAGTCTCAGCATCACCCGGTCATCCGGAATTCAGTGTCAAAGATGGCCATTCGTGACTTTGTCGTCAGCTACAAAATAGGAAGTTAATAAAAAGTGCAATATCTTGAGCAAATGGACGCCTATGAGCTCGAATGATGACTTTTCAGAATCGGTGAAGTCCAACGGTGAAGCCTAAAGCTTCATTCAATTGTCAACTGGAGTTTCAAATATTTTGCATATTTTAGCATTGAGTGGTGATTTCTATTTTTGGCGCCTTTGCTATTGCATAATAAATATTTTATTATTATTTATTTTTGAACTTCCAGTCAGTGGCAGTTCAACTGAAATGGTCCAATTGAAAGGCTTCTATTTTCAGCTGAGGTTTTAAGTCTTGCAGTTGTCAGATTGATGCGAATTTCATCTTCTTTAAGCATGGCGCCTTCTTCATTTATCATTCATATTTTCAAGAGAATTCGTATTTTTCAAGGAGATTCATATTTTCTTCAAAGGGAAAATCGTAATTCTCAAAGGCAAATTTTGTCAAAGGAAATTCATAATTTTGAAGCAAAATTCGTTTTTCTTCAAGGCAAAGGCGTATTTTCAAGCAAAATTCGTTTTTCTTCATTCACAAGGCGTATTTTCAAGGGAGATTCGTATTTCTCAAACAAAGGCAGATTTCTCATCTATTTGCAAAGGCGATTTCTCCAATCACATTCTTTTGCAGGTTAAAGTTCACAGTTCAGCAATTTGAAGAATTCAAGGGCGATTTTCACGAAAAAGAGCATCATAAAACGTCAATTTCATCCTTCAATCTCAGATTTCTCTCAGATTTCAATTCGCATGTTCCTGAATTGGCAAAATTCGACAAGTCTCAAGATCTGGATCATTTCTATATAGCTTCCTCGAATTAAAATTGTGCGTTTGATTTTTCAGGAATTTTAACTCCGTGAGCATTCGCTTCTCGAGTTTTCTAATTTTCTCAACTGAAAAGTCTTTGCATGGTCGAGTAGAAGTCGATTTTCGCATTTCTGACGTTCTGGGTTGTCTTAGAATCCTTTTCTGGACAAAACCCATATCTCAGATTTTCGCCGAAAATAACTCTTCGAGAGGCTATTTTTAGCCTCAGCAGGCTATTTTTAGTTTTCCAAAAAAGTTGTCAGAATATAGCCGTGTTCACAGTCAATAGGCGAGTTTTTCAGAGTACAGTACACACAAACTGAATTCAAGACCAAATCGGTCTTAATTCATGATTTCGTTAGAAAAGCTGAGACCGATTTGTATCAAGCTGCAGAGGAGATGTTGGCCATCACTTCAGTTATAGAGCCGCCAAAGTTACCAGTCAGTGAAATGCTGGTTTGAGTGTGCAAAGATTGCCAAGATTGCTCAAGTTGCTGACATTCAGATGTTGACGCAGTTAACAATCTCGTTGAGGGATTGGTTGCTCGAGATCGCGACCAGTAGACTTCAATTTCCACCTCTCAGGATAGACATTACACACAGGAGTTAACTTGATGTTACCCTTTCAAGTTAACTGGCTGTCTCACCTCATGCATATCTATTCTAAGATTCACCTTGTTTACTTGGAGTTTCATTTAGGGTTTTCCGTTAACTGATGGTAGTCTTCTAGTTAACTCGCTTTCAATAAGGACGTGCATGCTCGCACAATTGTCCATTTCTAGATTAGATGTTTCGGTTAACTGATGGTAGTTTTCCAGTTGACTGTATAGTTTACTTAATTAGGGTTTGGCGCATAACTTGCATGCATTGCAAGAACTGTAGATGACTCAAGGTGATTTTAGGGTTACCTACACCTTGATGTATATAAATAAGAGCTTTTGCTCATTTGTAATTAACTTTTGCTTGAGAGAGAAATATATGATGCGCCTACCTTGCCCTCAATATTGCTCTTTTGGTATTTGTTCATGTGTCTTCGCTATTACGATTAATTGTTATGCCACATAGGGTTTCATGCAATTGTAATGGTGAATTCTTTCTGTTTTGTACAACTTTACCATTATGATCAATTGTTATGCCACATAGGGTTTCAAGAGGTTATGATGATAAATCTGTTTTGTGTATCTTTACCATTGTGATCAATTGTTATGCCACATAGGATTTCTTTCAAGAGATTGCGATGATAAATCTGTTTTGTGAACCTTTTATCATTATGATCAAGTGTTATGCCACATAGGGTTTCGTGAGATTGTGATGATAAATCTATTTTGTAAGTCTTTACTATTTTGATCAAGTGTTATGCCACATAGGGTTTCATAAGATCGTCATGGTAAATTCTTAAATCTGTTTGTGCCCAATAAGCTTGTTTAGATTGAGATGATAGTTGTGCCACCTTGCCTTCAAGTAGAGAATCTAAACACGTTTATCGCCTATAATCATCCCTGCTCCATTTCCTCATGCTCTGGCTTCTTGAGGAAACTGGATAGATTTAAAGTAGTTAGCTTAGTTGTAGTTAATGATCTGAAACCAGAAAATCCTTAGCTGCAATGTTCTTGGTTTTCTTAACCTTGTGCCTCTTCCAGCTGAGAACAAAGATAGGACTTAGATTACTTTTCTTTTCATGCATTCCAGCACAACGAGGGAGCTTCCCCTCCTAATTTGAAGAGCACTCATTGCGTAGTGTACATAGCTGTCCGTACAAACCTGCACTCCAGAGGTGTTAGATTTTACGCCAACACCTTTTATGATTACAAAACTAGTGTTATTTCTTCAATAATATCCTTATGCTGGGATACGCTTAAATACAACAAAATCACATCTAGAGGGCAGACTCTTTCTTTATGCACAATGCAAACCAAGCATTTACTTGGGGCTTCAAAAGTAAAAGTCTCTAAGATTGATCGGGAGTGATTAACTTTAGATCATGTAATTAAGCTTTTCAAGGTTAAACTTTTAACTATGCTTTCCTCAAGCTTTCAGTGATGTACTGATTCATAATATTGTTGGAATTCTTAGCTGTGAAAATTGAAATTTAAAATGTGATTAAAATTGTTCTCTATGCTGCAGTTGTGATTGGTATTGGAATTTGATGTCTTGAATATCTTTTTTCAATTAGAATCATATTCATTTTTATGTGAAATTTTTTATATTGTTTGCCATTTTCTGTAGCTGAAGATTCAAAAAATAATAAAAAGAACGAGGGGGAATCTAAATTGGAAAAGCAGCCTCATAGGGTGCGGTCATTGAATGAGTTGATTTATAGATCAGAAGGGAGTGATTCATCCCATGATAGCCGAAGAGCTGAAAGAGATGATTCAGATTATGATGATGATATGGATGTAGAAATGGAATTTGAAATGTCTATCTCTGGTGATGAAAGAGATAGAGAGTCAGGGATTCGACCAGGAAGTTTAAATTTGAAGGTCCGAAGAAGAGGATTCCAGAGACATAGTGACTCCAGATCTCCGCCGTCTGGAATGGAAAATGAAGATTTCTCATCTCAGGTATCCTTACTGTGACAGCTGTGCTTGTTTCTACAGTATTTTTTCTTCCCACTTAGTTTTCTTTCTAATTATGGTTTTCCAACTAAAATATAAAAATTATTTGGTTTTCAAGCCATCTTTAGAATTCAATTGAAGTACTCTTTCTATTTTTCTGCTAATTCAATATCCATTTCCATGTTGTGATTGGAAAATTTTATATTCACTCATTGGTGGTCATAAGAGAAGCGGGTATATGCATATTAAAAGTAGAAACAAGGGACTGCATTGGGCATTGCCTTCCTATGATTGAAAGTTGAACCTAGACTAATAGTTCTCAGGGAAAATATCAAAGGTAAAAATAGCCAATCCTCCAGGTAAATAAATGCTTTCACTATTCCTGCGAGTCACTGGATATGATTTCAGTGTCTAACAATTTTGAAAAGCGCTTGCTCTCCACCCTTCCAATGAAAGAGATTGGTCAACTTGCTTAATTTTTGCCCAGGAAATGGGAATTTCCAAATAGGAAAACATTGTTTCATCAAAAACAAAATGGTTTGAAAGAAAGTGCAGTATTTGTCCTATTGTATTCTAGAAACATCAAATCACAAATGTTAATAGGGAAACCTTGTGTCCCACTAAGCACATTACATGAACTAGAAGGACATTTGATGCCTACAATGTGTTGTTATTATCATCCTGTTCTTGATTAGCCTTGCCAGCTGGCATCACCATCTTCATCTCAAGTCATCAATGTTCTAGTTATTATTGCTTCATGGGTTCTATCCAGCCCCTCTATTATTTTTGAATTTTTCAACAAGGGTCAGGAAAGGAACAATCCACTCCAAAAAGAACATTGAAACCAGAGGGAGCAAAATGACTTACCTCGGCTCTTTTGGAGTGTCAACACCCAAAAGGAAAAACTTTTTGAATTTGCTAAACTTTCCTCAATAAAATGAATCCTTAGTAGTTTTTGGACTTATAGTTCTTTTAAGCTGCAAATAGAAGTTATGGGCTATTTAGAGAGACTGGATGTAGTGTAGTGATCCAGAAGCCCTTTGACTGGCATGCAACTAAAGATCTTTATTACAGGCTTCTTTTTGGTTATTACTTATTTCTGATTGACTGAATGGTGGGGTACTCAATATCTTGATGAATGTTGCTTAGGTGCTAGACAACTGGAAATGCTTCATAAATTTGGAAAAATGTTTGAGCCCCAAGACTCACGAGCAAAATGTCTTTCAAATAGTTTTAGTTGGATCTTTCGTCAGAGGTGCTTGGCAGTATTGAAAATATTGAAAATGACAGGGTCCCAGGGGCTACCAGTCTTACATGCCAGCAGGAAGAAACAATGTAGCACACTTTTTGGCTGTGCAAAATATCTATAAACGTTTGGGATCAAGGAAGAGTATGGAAGATTTCTTTTGGATCTCCTGTGAAGGAATAATCACTATAAGATTCTTACAAGAGAATGGAAGGCTTTGTGTGGGTCCCAGGTTGAAAATTTGATTCCCTCGAGAAAATGCTAAATCGACATTTCAGAAAAATAGCTATCATATGCATGCAGCAAGATTTATTAGTTTAAGATAGATTTAGCAGATCAGAGAAGCTAGCTCCCCTTTCCACTGACAGAAGAGTACCTTGCAAAGATTTAACCTCTTTGTAACGTATATTTTCTTTGATGAAGTAATATAGGATGCATAGTTTCAGATTTAAATTTAATGTATCCACTGTGTCCTAGTAGAGCTAATATACAATCCCTTATATAATACTCCACCATTCAGATGGAACTGTAGAATCATTTCCTTTGTCTAGATGCTCTGTTGCTATATAGCTAGCTTATGCATCACAACACAATCAGTATTTGAGTTAAAGGTAATTGCTTCTGAACAGATTTTTATTCTTATCTGCCAGGCAGCACCTGACAAAGGTGCTTTAACTTTCTTATGTGTATGTTGTTTGCCATTACATTCTAGAAGAGTAAATTTTTCTCAGGAATTCAAGGTAGATAAGATTTCTCTCATTGTTTTCCTCACAGATGGAGATTGCAGTTGATATGCGGCAGCGCTATGTTGGACATTGCAATGTGGGAACAGACATCAAGCAAGCTAGTTTCCTTGGTAGAAAAGGTATTCAACATTTCATATACAGTATCTAAGGATTTAAAACGAATTCTGTGTTTGTCTGAGTTTCAATTTTCACTTATCTAATTTTCCTGAGTTTCAGTCATGGGCATAGGTGAATCTAGAAAATTGTATTTGTTATAGTGTAAGGATACAGAAGATAAATTTTGTGTTTTAATTTTATCTAGTTCATTGTTTTGCACTAACTAAGCATTTCACAGCATGTGTGGTTCCACATGCATGCACACAAGCACACACACAATACATATATGTGCATATGTTATGTATAACATTTAATCCATTGAACCAATATATATATATATATATATATATATATATATATGCTAGGTATGGTGACTTTATATGAATATAATTATACATGTATGTATGTATAACATTTAATCCTTTGAACCTGCTGGGACTGAGTCCCACAGTTGTAAAATTAACTCGTTTCTGCATTGTTGTAGCAATTTTTACCATGTTCTATGTATGTTGTGTCGAGGAAGTTTAATATTAATTGCCGAATCATACAAAATCTTGTGTTTTTTTGGTGTCCTACGTATTGGCCCATCTGCAGTCATATTCTCAACTCTAGGATGACCTATGTAAGGAGCATTATGTGCTTCCTCAAGTACCATAAGCTTTAAGTTTCCCTATTGAAGTACATACATCCTCTCTTGGTACTTAAGTAAACCATCCTATTCAATCACATAACCATCATATTGATGGTCATGAGGATTGGTTGCCAAAGCTTCTTTAACCTTCTTGTACCATGGATCTGCTATTTATTCCTTTAGCACTTTCTTTTAAAATGTAGTTCTGGTTGTTACAATGGCAGTTATATATCTCCTTAATGCATCTGCTACTTTGTTTTCCTTACCTTTGATATAATCGATTTCAAAATCATACACTTAAAAATTTCTAGCTATTGCCGTTGCCAATCATTTCAATTAGGTTGAGTATAAAGTTCAAATGGCTTTCCAATCAAGAAATGTTGCCACTTATGGAATGCATGAGAAGTGGCGGCTAATTCAAAATCATGCTCAGAATAATTAAGGTCATGGGTTTTGAGCTTCCATGATTAATAGGTCACAACAACTCCATGAATCGATACCCCAATTCCTCTAGTTGAGGCATCTGTCATATCTAGGAAATTTCCGTTAGGGTAAGTACTCTTTAAATACGTCCCGAGGTCAATCTTTCTTTTAAAATCTGAAATGCCTTCTGACATTGCTTAGTTCACACAAACTTTTTCCTTTCCTCAGAAGCAAAGTTATTGTTTTTGCAATTACATATTTGTGGCAATACCTGGTTAAACCCATGAAGCTTTTAACTTCTTATGCTTCACTTGGTGCAGACCATTCTATTATACCCTTCAAAAACCTCTCCATGAAAAATACCATTGTTGAATTGTTTCTTGCCAGGCAATTGTGTAGTCATCATGCAGATGGGGACATTGTGCATCAAATACAATATCTAGTAGGACTTCATCAAGGTACAAACAAAATTATTTCTATTGTCTGGACATAATTTGTACCATTTTCTAACAATTGTCATAAACAAATAGAGAAATAAGTTTTAAGAGTATTGAGATTTGGCCTACATAATGTTTTGAATCTCTTCTAAGACTTAAAATCACTGTTTATCATTGTTTCAAGGACAGGTGGACAAGTTTTCAAGGATGGTAAAACAATTTTGAATGTTGGGGACAGCAAAGGAACAATGGTTAAGACTTCAAATAATATAGAGAAATTTGTACCTCTATTTTAAAAATAAAAATTAATATATAATGCCCAAAAAGTGACTTTGCAAACTAAAAGAAGCTGAAAATTTAAAAATGCTAACATTTAAATATGTCTACTAAAAACATTAGCATGGGTCCACGAAGCATAGAGCTCTTGAAAATTTGTATCCAATTGAAAGGGAGAGACTGCATAGGTGTCTGAGGCAATGCCAGTCTGAAACAAACTCAATTATTGTGTCAGTAAATTTAACTCACTTGATGTTAGTGTGTCTAGACTTGTAGACACATTGAATACATTGTTAAACTAAAAATTAGGTTTTAACAGTTCAATGTATTTCCACTGAAAAACATGAGGAATAAGGATCTCTTCTTGTGGGCTTGATTCCTTGCTTCCAACCAGTGATACTCTCCTGTCTATACTCTGTTTTTGTATAGCAACATTAATTCCTTAGTGTTGATGTTTATCATTTGTTTGTGAATGCATTTTGGCTCAATTGGAATTTTTCTGAGGAACAAGTCTTCCTAATTCCTGTGTGAATGGACTGGAATCACGTGTCAAATTCCATCAGGCGGGCACTATCAATTTAGTGTTGGAAATAGTGTCATTGATGTCAAAGGCATATGGACAAAATTGTTAGAATTATTATCATTGATGTCAAAGGAAGACTTCCGTGATGAAAAGTTCGTTGATTGAAGACGAGGAATAATAAGAGTTTGATTTAATTTCTTTATGGCTGACCTCCATCTACTTATGGCAGCTCTAGATTTAAAAGGTAGAAATTAAAATAGAATATTAATTAAAGGGGCCAACCCCTTAAGGAAGTGTTATCTCCCATGGATGTCCGACCTCACATGAAATTAATATTTGTCAAAGATGGCTGACCTACTTTGAAAGGTGAATTTAAATTTTTTAAATAAATTTTATGTCAAATCTTGGCTGACCTAATTTTGGTAAAGTGCATGATTTGGATATAAATACAAGTTATTTTGGAGGTTAGAAAGTAAGTTCTTCAATGTAAAATCGTTCCTTTTAAGAGCAGAGATTAGGAGAAGAAATAGCATATTTAAGAAGAAATGGAGCAGACATTGTGCCTAATTTGGAGCAGACCTTTAAGGCAGATTTATAGCAGACATTGTGCCTGATTTGGAGCAGACCTTTAAGACATATTTATAGCAGACATTGTGCCTGATTTGAAGCAGACCTTTATGGGATATTTATAGCAGACATTGTGCCTGATTTGGAGTAGAATTTGGATCAGAAATTGCATCATTTTGGAGCAGAGATATAAAATGAACTTGACCAGAGATATAAGGCAGATTTGGAGCAAAGTTATAAGGTGAACTTGAGTAGAGATATAAGGGAGATTTGTAGCAAAGATTAAGGTTGAATTGGAGAAGAAATAAGTGAAATTTTGGAGCAAACTTTGGAGAGGTTGGTGCCTTCCAATTTAGAAGAGATTGGTGTCTCTTACTGCGTTGGTGCTGAGTTGTGGGGATTGGTGTCTGCAATAGGTTGGTGCTTGCAAATCTTGTAAGTGGGGATTGGTGTCTCCAGTAGGTTAGTGCCTGCAAATCTTGTAAGTAGGGATTGGGGTCTCTAGTGGGTTTGTGCCTATGAAGATTGTAAGAGAAGTTTTATATAAGCAATATTTTTGTCATGGTTTTCTCCCGTAAAGGTTTCCAAGTAAATCATGTGTTCTTATTGTGTTGCATAATTGTTAGATCTTGTGTGATTGATATTGTTGTGGTGATTAAGTTGTGAAAAGTAAAAGATTGTTGTTATACTGATTCAGCCCCCCTCTCAGTATAACTATGTGTTTCATCATTTAGCATTGCTAAATTTGGAAGGCTACCTAGACTCCTTAATGCCCTCTCCAGCTTGCTTGAGAATGCTTGATTTCAGTCACAAAATGCACACAAGAAGCCTTCCACCTTTTTATTCTCTTTAAATGGCGCAAGTGTGAAGGAATGCCTTGACCTACTTAGGATGTTAGGGCATAAAGAAATTAACAAAAAAAAGGGGGACACACCAGTTTTTTAAAAAGGGGATGGGATTGTATCTATGCCCCAATGACATGTCCCTAGGGAACATTGCTAAATATTCAAAACTAGATTAAATATGTGATTTGAAATTGACTGATAATATAGATTGCCTGAATAAATCTGAGAATTAATTAGCAAATATGAATGGACCTTCGCCATTTTCGTATGTCATACTTTGCTGTTTGCAAGTTTAGAATTTGATTGCATTCAGGCATTTTTAGTGTTGTTATTTTTGTAGTAAATGCAATGAGCCATCATTTTCATAGTTTGATAACACACAAAATGACTATAATGATGTTGGTAGATTGGCCTTAGATGATTGATGTAGCACAATTTTTTCCAAGTTTGAACTGAATAAAAATGATATTAGTAGTTCCCACTATGCTTTTATGCTATATGATGGGGGTTAACATGCAAACAATGCAAAGAGAATTGGATGACAAGCTGAAACACCATATCATGTACATGAATACTTTCAAAACGTTACAAAGGAAGTGAACAATTAAGTACAAAATGGATACTAGTTGTGACACTAATAACAATAAAGCATGAGAATATAGCGACCACTAACCTTTAAGACATCCTCTTTGGCAAAGTATACACCAATGCTCTACCAAATTCTCTTGATTGTACACATTTTCAATTGATTAGTTATGGGTTAATCATTGCTTTATTCTGTAAATCATATATAGGAGAAAATTAAACAATTACTAAGTCAACAAGGTTGTTTGAATACTAGTGATTTTATCCCCAATTAATAAAAATCTCATAAATTCATTATAGATTTGTGATTAGAAAGGGGATTTTTTTCAATGGTGCCATGAATGGAAAGGATCTTTGGCATTCTAGTGGATAGTTTTTTCTCTCCTGAAATAAGATAAATATATTAGAGTAGGATAGAAGGATACAACATTAGAATCTCCTAAGTGAGTAAAATACAAGAAGATTCTCCAATTCTTATGATGGTGGATTTTTGGAATGTATCTAGAGGATACTGATTTTAAGCATATAGAGGCAATTCTTAAGACCAACATTTTATACAAAAATTTACATAGAACATACTCCTCGAGCTACAGTTCCTCCTAATAAATTTTCTAGACAGCATTTTGCTATTAACCCTATCATACTGTTATATAAATATGTAGACATTGGAAGCATGTATCTTAGGTTTACTAGTCATGATTTTATTCCTAGCAGACATATTGAAGAGAAATATTGCAAGGTGTTCAATTGGAGAATGAGGTTGAAGAGAAATTGTTTGTTAATCTTGATAAAGTACTTGTGTCTTGATAAATTGAGAAGACAAAATGAGGCAATCCATGAAAAGTGAGAAATAAGAGAAATGGGGACATTCAGGCACACGAGGATATGTGGGAGAGTGCCTTATTAACTTTGGGGTGAAGTCATGGTTGGATGATAATTGTGTTTGAAATTCAGTTGTAGTGGTCTTCACAGACATGACCTAAATGTTCTACCATGATCCATTTTGATGATGATTACTTCCTTGACTATGCTTCTCAACTTTCACAACTTATGTTCAACTTCTACTCCCTTCCACCTTCTACTGCTGCTGCCTTGTACGAGTTTCTCTATGATGCTTGTTTGGAGGCTGCCCTTGAATCTTATGGTCCATTATTCTACCTAACTCTGGTTTAATTGTCTTTTCCCTATATATTGTTGGTTTGACAATGTGTGCAAAGCCATGCATTGGAAACTTCATTTTATCTTCATACTGTCCCTCCCTTTGTACCACCCATGGACACTATTGCCATATCCTTCAACATAAGAGACAAAATTTTCTTGGATCAATGCAGAATGAGCTCCTTGCTACTCTTCATCACTCCCCTAAGATCTTTAGGCATACCTTCCTCAAAGGGAACTCCCCCATGGTTCATATTACCATATTTGATTGGGTCTCCTATGCTAATTCTCTTTATGATATCCTTGATGAGCTTACCACTATTGGTGTAAATAGTGACTTTATCAAACTAGTTAGCTATTAGCCTACCTAGGAGAGTCCCATTCACATTTCTTAAGTCTCCACTTAGGGAATTCTAGAATTTTGTCTCACCTCATGTGGTTGAGACGTGTTCTCACTTTGTGAGACACCTCTTTTCATGCACACTTGCCACTCACAAAACACTTGTCATGTGAGTTAACAATTGTTCCATCATTGGAGGGGTAGTCAGTCATTGTGTTTGACTTGCCTACCTTCACCACCTTGCCTATATATGCAAGGTTTATATGTACATTCAAATCATGTCTTGTATCAACTCTTTGATAATGTTAATTAGGTTTATTGTGTACCTGTATTTTGTGGAAGTTTCTTGGTTTTTTGCTTTATGATCTTGGAAATCATAACATGGTATTAGATCCATACTAGCATAACCCTTCCCAAAATATTGTACCTAGCCAAGTTGAGAGTTCATTTTTTAATCTAAGTTATTTCTAACAAAATCTCTTTGGATGCATGAGTTATTCTCTTTGTTTGAGCAACATTCAGAGAAGTCATCATCATCTTATGGGGGGGCTATGTAGTCTCTCTTCATTGTATCATCTCTTTTTGGGGAGGATTTTTGTTCCCATTGGGTTTTCTCCTTTACTCCGCTCTATAAGAGATTGTATTGTACATGGGTACCTAACTTGGCTAGTAGTTGGAACCCATCATTATGTTGCATACATTTCTTCCTAAGTTGCACTTTTGTGGGGAGGGGGGGGGTGTTGGTGTTAGTAGTGACTTTGTGAGACACCTCTTGCTTGCACACTTGCCACTCACAAAACACTTATCATGTGAGTTAACAAGTGTCTTATTATTGGAGGGTAGTCAATCATTGTGTTCGACTTGCCTACCTTCAACACCTTGCTTATATATGCAAGGTTTCTACATACATTCAAAACATGTCTTATATCAACTCTTTGATAATGTCAATTAGGTTTATTGTGTGCATGTAATTTGTTGAAGTTTCTTGGTTTTTTGCTTTATAATCTTGGAAATCATAACAACCACTAGTTGCCTCTCTCCCGCTCTTGTCACTTGTTTTCTACAAGTTGTGTTTGGAGAGTTATTTTAAGCTTTGTTCCAGCAAAGTGGTTGATTATGAGGGTCTCCTTGTTGAGTTTCTCAAATATTGTGTGGATTCACATGCTTCATTTCATAGCTATTGAATGAGGTTGTGCATTTTGGGTCCTCTTATGCTTGGGCATAACATATTATCCACCTCATTCACAAATTTGGGGATCACTCCAATCCAACTAATTATAGGACAATTATGATTGGGTTTACTTATGTGGAGCTCAATGCCACAATATTGGATAGGTTGCTTTCCTAGGTATTGGAAGATAGGGAATTGAGGGCCATGGACTAGACTAGCTCCAAGAAGGACTTTTAGATTATTGACCACATTTTCACACTTTGTGCTATCATTAAGGGGGTTCGTTGTTGGTCTTCTAAAGTATTTTGTTGTTTGTAGACTGTAAGAAGGCCTTTGACTCCATCCTACAACATTTGCTATTATAGAAATTGCAATACATTGGCATTTTCGATACTCTCATTACCACTATCGTATGGGATAGTTGTTGGGTATTATTGGATTCCTGTAATGTCCCCTTCTCGAGCCTGATCTTTCCAGTGACCGTTGGCCTATTCCGGAGACCCGTAGGCTAGTCAGAAGGTAAAATTAGGGTTTCCTATTTTGAAGGATGCTCTTGCTCGGGGTTGGTTGTTTCAATGGCGGATTCTTTTTGGGTTTTCAGAGAGCTTCGCAGTGGTATGTTCTTCTTGGCATTCTGAGCATTTTCAAGAATTTACTATTTTTAGTAAATTCTATTTCTGGCAGTGACCCTGTTGGTCTCCACACAGTTGACTTTCCTCTTCAGTCGTCTCAATTGGTTTATTCAGATTTTGGCTTCAGGATGCAGTTTCGGAGAGATAAGTTCATTTCACTTAAATAACATTATATTTTAATGTTATATTACCCCTTGGCCTAGTCTATTGACTTTATGTTGTTTTGAAAAGTGGTCTTTTGAGGGTGGCGCCTTCATTGAAGATTATTTTATAATTATTAAGGTCAAATTAAGCCTTAAGTGGGACGCCTTGAGTTAAGTGATGAATTTAATTAAAAGAAGTCAAATTGAAGCTTTGAAGAAAGGGACGCCATCTATTGGATGATTAGGGTTTGACTCTGAAAAGATGATTAGGGTTTCGAGAAGGTCAACGGGAATTTATAAAAGGCAGCCTTTGGTTCTCTTTTCATCATCTTTTGTCTATAGGAATGTTATGCTGCCGGATTAGCGTTGGGATTGCTTCGAGGAATGAAAGCCTCCTAGCTTGGCATTGCTTCTCGCTTGAAAGATAGCGACTAGTGGTGAGATAGTCTAGTTTTGGGTGATTCATTGTGAGATTTCTGCTTTTAGTCTTCGTGTGGTTTTGTAATTCAGTTTATTGCATATTAGTGAGTTTCTGGAGTTGCATTTGTCATTGTAGCAAATTGTCGTTTTTAATCACAAGTCAAAAAATACAAAAAGAGTGCTTCTGGGTATTGTCTTATTCTCATTGTCTAGTCAAGGCGTCACTTTCCTCCAGTTTGCAGATTTTTTAGAGAGAGCTGTGATTTTTAAAGGCAGATCGCCCTTCCTCGAGGGCTGTACCATCTGCCCTTGCATTGGAATTTGTGCATAAATGATATAGGGTCTTTTGATCTGTTTTCAGTATTCTATCTTAAGCGCCTTCATTCCTAGGGAGTATTGCATTTTGTTTCACGGCAATCGGATGAACTGTGAGAGAGATTAGCATTTTAGAATGGTAATAGGTTGCTGGTTGTTAGTCGTATATCTTTACTTTGTAGTCGGCTGTGGTCGTAGTCGGCCAATTGTTAATAAAACAATAGTTAGTAAAGAATAATAATGTCATGTACTTTCGGGAAAACATGTTCAGATTAATGTTAATGTAATGTTGTTATGAAACGTCGTGTTGGTTGGTTGTCTAACCACCGCCGAGCGTTATATGTAGTCGGGTGGGGATAGTCGGGAGATTATGATGATGATTCTGAATGAGTTATGTTGTAAGCATTGTGATACTCTCTTGTACATGATATTTCCTGAGAATGAATAAAGTTTTTGGCATTTTACTATGATATCTTTCCATTTACTGTTTTATCCTATGTTCTGCATATTAAAAGTTTGCCAGTAGTACGTCAGATTAGAATCCCATTCCGTAGGCAAACATTTGGCACCGTTGCCTGAACGGACTAGGGCATCACCTACCATGGCAGCGTAATGGGTCAACCGGCGGAAGAACCTGTAAATGCTAATGAGGAACGAGAAGACTCATTGACAGAAGATTTGGTAAATCTGTGGAAAATATCGCTACGTGACCACGTGCGTAGGGAATCCCTCATTCGGGAGATCCTTGAGGAAGTCATCTGGGATCGGCTGGAAGTGAACGACGAAGTGAACCACCTCTTGAACTGCATGCCCAAGTTACTGGCCCGCCATTTCATTATTCTGCAAGACTTGCGCGAAGAAGAGGATCGCGAGCGCCGCAGGCAGCAAATCGTACAACGCGGTGAAGACAGAACCAAACGTGAGGAAGAAGAACGAGATACTAGCTGACGTCATACTCCCGACAATCGGCAATGATCGCCTAAACAACTAAATGCCCGTACGGCCGAACAAAGACAAGAATAGAGTACCTGACAGGCACGGGACTTCGGAAGAACAAGTTCGGCGATCACTCAGGCTACAAGAGCAGGAAAGTCGGCGAAGACGACTAAGGCAAGTTGGTAAGGAACTAGATGAGGACTTAATTGAAATAAATCAGAGCATAAAAAGAACATATGGAAATTTGAAAAAAAATAGACACATCAATTGAACGAATGCACCACAGTTTGACAGAAGGAAGGGACGAAGACCCCTTCAGCACTCCACACACAGGAAAATATAACCTCTATGAAGATGATTTGACTAGTAGCATCAGACGATTTCGAGAGTTGTCAGTCTCAGACGACGAGGACGAGTTAAGGAGGGGAAGGCTAGAGCTTAAGACCCCAGGGCAGAGAGAGCATCGGCGGGATCTTGAGGAGACCCACGGTGTTGAGGACGCTGACGGAGGACGTGGCAGTGACTCGTACGTGGCCAAGAGTGCTGGTGACGCACAGGGACGTAGCGAGGAATCCACTAGTCTAATCGGGTCCAAAACACAAGGAGGTCAACAAGGAGGTCAACCGGCAAAGATGGCTCATCCGGATCGGCAAAAGTTGCCGAAATTCATGGGGAATGGCGCTGAGGATCCCGTACGGCATTGCAAGACATGCGAGACAATCTGGATAGCTAGCGGGCAGGATGACCCCGATCAATGGCTGAAGGCATTTCCAGCAACACTCAGAGAGAGTGCCATTGATTGGTACTCGGAATTGGACCAAGCACAAAGAGCTACATGGAGTTTATTGAAAAAAGCTTTTCAGGAGGAGTTCAAACTTCTTCGAGATGACAGCGAGATCGTTGCGGAGATATACAATACCAAGCAAGGAAAGCACGAGAGTGTGCGGACCTATAACCGAAGACTCAAAGACTTGCTGGGGAAATTGGAGGCACAGCCGGCTGACGGGTTGAAGAAAAGATGGTTCATCGAGGGCTTGCTTTCGCCATTAAGAAAGAAAATGAAAGTCGTACCTCCTTCGTCGTACGCTGAAGCATACAATCGGGCAATGGACATAGAAAGTGAAAATAAAACATCCTCCCGAGGGAAAAAGAAGACAGACGACGAGGAGAGTACGGACGACAGCGACGGTGAATCCAAGACTGTACAAACACTCAGGAAAGATATGATGCGAATGATGAAAGAATTGAAGGCCGACAAGGAGAGTACGAGAGAAGCCAGAGAACTGTGGTGTACGGATTGCAATGGGGAAGGTCACACGAAGGCGAACTGTCCCAAGAACTTATTCTGCAATATCTGCCAAGTGATGGGACATTCCGTCAAGGAATGCCCATACAACTTAAAAGCTAGAAGTGCACAAGTACTCTTCGCACAGGGAGAACCGTCGACACCGCCGAACACACCACCAAAGCCCCAGTACAATAGCAATGCATCCCCTGGAGGTTACAGAAGCAATAGAAGTCCGAGAAACATGATACAGTACGATGCAAAAGGAAGGCCTATGATCCAATGCAGGAAGTGCAACGAATGGGGCCACTTCGCCAGGGACTGCCAGAACGGTCAAGGTTCGGGAGGGAGATTGTGTAAGTGGTGTGGACCAGGCGATCATGAAGATAACGAATGCCCGAAGCAAAAGGGTATCCATATGCTGGAAGTAGAAGAACAAGAGGTACTGGCGATCACCAGAGCACAAGCAAAAAAAGCCACTTACCCAGATCCATGTACAGAGAAACAAAGGATGAAGGAAGCAAAAACCGAAGTGGAACTAGCGATGGCGAAGGAAAACAAAGTACCTCTGGAGAAGCCAGGAACCTCTCGGCGGTCGGAGGCGGAAATCAACATCATACGGCAGGTACTGCAGACCACCATACCGATCAAAGTAACTGACCTTCTCCAGACTATGCCGCAGTTGGGACTGGCGATCACAAACGTCGTCGAGGAGGGCAAGCAACTGCGATTGGAGGAACGAAGGAAAGAATTGATACCAGAACCGCCACCGTACGGTGAACAAACAATCGACCCGGTATTGCTCACAGCGAACATTGGGAAGATGCCAGCGGTCGTGCATATGGAAATCAGAGGGAATATCTTGACAAATACTATCATCGATGGAGGATTAGGAGTCAACGTACTACCCGAAGACACATGGAAGAGTCTTGGGAAGCCTACACTCTGGCCGCCAACATTCCAACTAGTTGGCGTCGATCAACATAGTATCAAGCCATTGGGAACGCTGATGGCGCAAAAGGTGACGATCGGGACACAACAGTTTTTGCTAAATTTCGTCGTCATCCCATTACAGAGGAAAGCGTACGATGCACTACTTGGGAGAGGATGGCTGATAGCGGCGAAGGCAAATCATAATTGGAAGAGGAACACACTCTCGATCTAGAACAATGGGGGGAAGTATGTCATCGACTTGAAGAACCAGGCCGTGAGCGAAGAATTGGCTTCCTCCGGATCTGAATCGGATGGAGGTGAATCGGTTATGGACGAAGGAAGGGAAGCTATGGAACCAAACATCGAAGGCGTACTTGAACTCGAGAGTTGTTTGGAGGACGAGACAAGCTCCCTGAATGGCTTATTTCATTGGCAGATGGAAGACTATGAAGTGTTCCATAGAGAGTGCAACATGCTACAAATCGGGGAAATCAAGGAAGAAGAGGGAAGGCCCAGCCAAAAACTTTCGGCCGAGTATGGAGAGTACAAAGGAAGGGTCTCAAAACTGGACGATACGCCAGTCCACAAGTTTGAAAAGGTACGAGATGAAAAAATTGTGTTGGAATTAAAAAATGAAAAGTATGAAAAAATTAAAAAATTAGAAAAAAAGAAAAGAGATGAGAGAAAAAAGAGATGAAGAGGAAAATGGAAAAGAAGAGAGAAGGGAGGAGAGAGAAAATGAACAGAAGTTGAAAAAAATAAAAGAAAAGAAGAGAGAAGGGAGGAGAGAGAAAATGAACGGAAGTTGGAAAAAATAAAAATAAATAGAAAAGAAGCTATGAAAATAAAAGAAAATAACGGAGTAAGTAAAGAAAAACAAGGCGTATGGGAAGAAAAAGAAAAAGAAGAGAAAAATAAAAGAAACGAAAGAGAAGTCAGAAAAGAAAGCAAATGAAGGGAGAAAAAATTAAATAATAAATTAAATAAGTCGGCCATCAAGAGAAATATTAAATTAAGTAAAGTGAGGCAGATTAAAATAAACGCCTGGAACATTAAACAACCCGTACGGCCAAAAGGGAAATCGACTGAGGGGAGTAAATGGCAAAATATTAAGGGAAAGAATGTTAAAATAATAAAGAGATGCCAAAACTCGACTAGGAAGCAAGGCGTACAGCCAAGGGTGAAGGCGAGTAAAGGAAAAAATGGAATAAATATAAAACCTCAAATCGTACGGCCATTTGAAGAGGCGATAGGTTGGAGACAAGATAGAACACAGCAAGATCACAGAGGGAAAGACAGGAGTAAGAACTTGCACGAATTTATCAATTGCAGAGGCGCACAGGGCACAGAGAAGGAAACCATACGACACTTTTCACTAAGTCTCCAAAGCGTACGGAACTCAGACGTACGGAATTCAGAAGAGCCTGAGGTCGTACGGCATCCAAGGGACTCTCAAACCGTACGGTATTTTCACATTTTCCAGTATTCATTCTATTTGCCAGTAGAAATCGTACGGCCTCTGCAAGTTGGAAATTACGCCAAGGTTGATATCGTACGGCTTGTGCAAGTTAAAATTTTTGCCAAGTGCAGCATCGTACGGCAATTAGGTTGGCCAGTGGACATTGTACGGCTGTTCCAGACAAAAATTTGTGCTAAGTTTGATATCGTACGGCGCCTTGCTGATCTTCTCCAAGTCGTACGGACATTTCAGACTGAAGTTGATGCCAGGGTTTACATCGTACGGCATCAGTGTATCAGGGATCTTCAAATCGTACGGCACTCAGTCCAGCTGAACTATGTCGACTGAACTATGTCTTGAAACCGTACGGCACCCTCAGTGAGTTGTTTTTTTAAATCGTACGGCCCTAGTGCATTATTGGTTTCCTCCCAGTCGTATGGCATTATTGCCTCAGGAGATTTCGTACGGCCTCAGCATTGCAAGAGAATTCGTACGGCACCAGCATTTCAGGGGAACTTGCACGAAATTCACAAAATTCCAGGGTCGTACGACTTCCACAGTGCTTCCAGATCGTACGGATTTCACAGTGTCTTCAAACCGTACGGCAATTACAGTACTTTCTAGTTGTGCGGAAGTCACAGGGTTTCCAAACCGTACGGCCTCAGGGTTGCAAAGTCGTACGGCCATTCATCCAAATCGTACGGCCTTGGCAGATCATTTGGCACTTAGGTAGTTTTCATCGGCAGTTCGGCAGTTTTCAGCAGTTCGGCAGTTTTCACCGGCAGTTCGGCAGTTTCCGTCAGTTCGGCAGTTTTCACCGGCAGTTCGGTAGTTTTCAGCAGTTCGGCAGTTTTCATCGGCAGTTCGGCAGTTTTGATAGTTTCGGCAGTTTCCACAACAGTCTCGAGAGTTATAAAGTCGGCTGGAATCGCCGAACTGACAGAAAGATGGACAAGGGCAAGAAGGCTATGCAGCACCAGCCAAAGGTAGCCTGGGCTGGGAAAAGAAAAAGGATGGACGCCGATAATGAAACGATGACATGGGAGAACCTGACTAGCAACGAGTGCAAGCAGTGGTGGCGAAGCACTCCTGATGACCACTCCTTGAAGGTTGCCCTTCAACACGCTCGGGTAGACAAAGCTGTGGTACTGGCAGATCGGCAGCTTCGCACACGTACCGAGGAAGTGAGGCACCTGCGAGCGGAGCATTCTTCTACTACTCCGACGTCATCTGTACATCCAGGGACGCACTCCCTTCCCCCTACTTCTCAGTGATCTTGTCTTGCTATATGTATGTCGTCTGGAAGACGACTTCTTTTTTGGGGGGGATGATGTTAGTCGTATATCTTTACTTTGTAGTCTGCCGTGGTCGTAGTCGGCCGTGGTCGTAGTCGGCCAATTGTTAATAAAACAATAGTTAGTAAAGAATAATAATGTCATGTACTTTCGGGAAAACATGTTCAGATTAATGTTAATGTAATGTTGTTATGAAACGTCGTGTCGGTTGGTTGTCTAACCACCGCCGAGCGTTATATGTAGTCGGGTGGGGATAGTCGGGAGATTATGATGATGATGATTCTAAATGAGTTATGTTGTAAGCATTGTGATACTCTCTTGTACATGATATTTCCTGAGAATGAATAAAGTTTCTGGCATTTTACTATGATATCTTTCCATTTACTGTTTTATCCTATGTTCTGCATATTAAAAGTTTGCCAGTAGTACGTCAGATTAGAATCCCATTCCGTAGGCAAACATTGGTTATTCATTTGAAAGTGCAGATCTGTGAAAACAGAATTATCATTTTGGTCCTTGAGAGAAGTTATTGGTTTGGCATCTTAAATTAAGCCAAGGAGAGCTCTTTATATGATGTAATGCTAATCTTTCATATTCCTATGCTCTTGGCAGGCGAATGATCTTCATTTTGTAAACTGACAGTAGTACTGGCAGTAATTCTCAATCTTGTTCAATTCTGATTTGTAATACTCATCTTTACATTTTGTAATTGCTTGTAATAACTTACATCTCTGCCCTATGGTAGCTCCTTTCCCATTCCGGGTTAGAAAGCACATTCTGGGTGTCGAGTACTTTCAGCATTATAGTTTATTTCTTTTCAAGCATTGTAATTTCTGTTATCTCCGCCATATGGTTGCCTCATTTCCATATTGGATTGAGTAGCACATACTTGGTGTCGAGTGTGCTTTCAGTATATTAGATTGTAGGGATCCTCTGACCACATGCCCGTCGTTCGCTGGCGCATTCTTGGTTAGAGTTCTTGCATAAGCATTTTGATTAAGATCCTCTGACCAATGCTCACACCTTGCCCACATCGGGATCCTGGTGTACATTCTGGTTAGAGTTGCTTCAGCATCGTTTTGGTTTAGCTGCTAACCTTAACGGGTGCATTGGTTTGTAACTTGCAATTTGAAAAAGTGGAAAAATTTTGGCTCGGAATATTTCAATTCCTAATGGCTTCTTTGAGTTTGTCTAGAGCACATTAGTAAAGTAGTGTTGCCCTGTCTTACCAACCCTCTTCGATATTAATGTTGAGGAGCTTGATGATTTTCTTAGACAACGAACCCATGCAAATGACAATTGCCTACTTCATCATGTTTTGATTGCTATTTTACTATTTTCTAATGAAGTGGTCCATCTCTCTCATTCTTCTAATCTCTTGTATAGATAACTTGATGCAAATTTTGAGTTTTGTGATCTTCCTAGCTTGTGGTCAACCTTAATAAAACACCAAAGATGCACTTCCTAAGTTTAATTTCTTCTACAAAGGGGGCATTATGTAGTTAACCACTAATTATACTTATTTCAGATTTCAATTTATAGGTTTTCTCTCCTTTTGGCTTGCCTCTCAATCTCATCTTTACAAGGGATACACCTCACGTTTGATCTTGAGTGCCAATGTTTTCAGGTACATTTCTAGAATTTCCCTTTGAAGATGTGCCTTTTTGGGACAATGGTCAACCCTACAAGATTGTATAGTTTTGAGGTTTGGGGCCCTAGTTTTGGTTCTTATGATAGGGCTCAAATTGTCAGGATTCAAACAATTATGCTTTAGCATATGATCAAGTGGAAACAAATGGTTCGTTAGTGTATTTTCTAGGTCAAATTTGCTGATCAACCCCTTGGTCTCAAGAGTATCCTCAAACTCACTTGGTTATTCATAGGCTTAGATCCATGGGTGTTTTGCTTTGTCCTATGTGAGATAATCTTTTTTTTTTGGTCACTTTGTTCCTCATAGGAGATTGTCTATTTGGGCCCCTTAGGTGTCAATGTTGTCAATTCTCTGAGATGTGTTTGCTCTTCAAATCTATTGACATTTCTTTGGACCAGCTTCCTCCTTTTAGATACTCCTTATGTTTTCCTTGTGAGATAGGATTTTTTTTATCATTACATCTAGGCTATTTGGACTCCCTCTTTGATTTCTCTCAACACCAAACTAGCTTTCTATGCTAAGTGTTTCTTGCAGGTTGTTGATGACACCATTATTTGGAAAATCAATCTTGAGCATCATTGGTTTCACAGTTTTAGGATTCCCCTTGGTCACTTGCAAGTTTGCTCCCACTAGCTTTATGAGATAGACCATATTTAATAGAGTGAAAGATTGTGTAGCTTTTGTTCTCTTCATGAGGTGGAGTCTAAGGAGCATTTTGTTTTCAAATGTCAAATCTATGTGAAATTTGTGGGGGGTGCTTTTGTTTATATAAAGATTTTGGTTGTATTATATGTATTTTCAATTGCTACCCTGATTAAAGCTGCTCAGCCCTTCTTTACAAGGTCACCAGGTTCAGGTTTAGATCTCTTGATGATGGTCCCAAATTTACTAGATTGATTACTTATTTCAGCCTGTCACAAATGTTGGAAGCATTAAGTGTCCTTTGGATACTATTGATCCATGTGCGGATGGGGATAGATCAGTGAGGCATTGCTTATCCTTGTGATCTACTACAGCTTTGGCTTGGCACCTCGACTCTCACTTTAATGGTTGTAGCTCTATTTCTTCTTAATGTTAGAGATCCTCTCACACCCTTCTTCCATGACAAATATCTTAGCTGCAATCCTATTGTCAATAGTTCTTTGGCTTTGAATGTTAAGGGAGGTTCTATGTGGAACTGGTTGCCTCCTTGGATTGTCCATCCCAACCCCCTTAGCCCTAGATGTTCCTTGAAGAGCATTCTCATACTATATATATATGCTATTCTCACTTTTTTGGATTTTGCTTCATGTATAGGGCCTTTTCTGCCTTAGCCCTTTGCTATTTTACCCGATTTATTTTCCGGTCCCTTCTGTCTATTTTTGGTCATTAGTGGATATTAATATGATTTCTGATCCATGAACTAGAAGGATGTTCCTCAGCTAGTTATTGACAATGGATATTGTTAGTCTTAGAATGTATAGCTAATGACTGAAATACTTAAGCAAATGAAATGAAGGAAAGAGACAGTATGAGACAATATGAGAGTTTCAGACACCATAAAAATGAGACCAAGATACCCTGGAGAAATCTCTTGTGGGTAGAGACTATAGAAAATTGCGAGTTACATTCAGTTAGTGCTCAAAATGGCTTACAGAGATTGATTCCGCAACCCCTGGACCTTCCACAGAACTTAAACAAGATGACTCACTCCTCAAGAATCAGTAAAAACTCCCAAATGAATTCTCTGCTCATATAACTTCTACAACGGTCACAAACAAGAGACAATACAAGAGAGCAATCTCACTAACAGCTCTCAACCAAGAGAATTAAGACAAGTATATACAATTTGACGTCTAACATGGTACAAATAGACTCCCTTGCCATTTGAAAGTTGAAATGACTATCAAAGAAAAAGTGAAAAAATTTGAATTCTGCAACATCACTGGATGTGCATGAGTGCAAAATGAATTCACCACTTTTGGCAGTGAGTAATTATGTGTTTGCCGCAGTATTCTGCTATTCATGGTGCTATAGGGTCATTCACAATGGTATTTCACATTTTAGCTGCCTGCACAAACTCAAGATTTTGACAAAATAGGCAAAATCTTTTGTTTCTTCATGTCTTTCCATCAACCAAAGCCTGCACATGGATATCCCATACCACCTTGAACATTTTCCAGCATACAAGAAATTGTCTACTGTCCCAAAACATGCCAATAAGCACAAAACCAGATCCATTTTGAGATCAGTTTCTTTGAATTTTTCTTTTTGGCATGTTCTCCATGCAGAATTTCACAGCTCAATGAGAATTTTGCCATTGGAAATGTATTATTCCTTCCTCCTTTATTCTTTAGCTACTTCTTGTTTGGATATGAGGCTAGGGCTAAACATATTGAATTGATTGAATTTCTTGTGCATTGTTATGGTCTGTCTGTTTGAGAAGTATAGAGAATGGATTATATAGTCTTTCTAGAAAAAGTTACTGCCATTCATCAATGAAGTTCTGTAGAGTGAATTGTCCAATCTGCATATTTTAAGTTTCTGTTAAAACTAAATGCAATGTCTTTGATTTGAACTGTACTATTTTGATGTTGAATGTAATCTACTCACTTAGTCATTGATGTTTATTTGTATGCAAATTTACAACTAATTCAATCATATTATTTTTATCAGTAGGAAAAGAAAAGATGGTATCATTCTAGAGCTTGATGGTGAATTGATTGCTGTTACTTATTGTGTTTCCATTTTAAGTATTCTGCTTGCACTTTTCACAGGAGATTTTGTTGCTAGTGGAAGTGATGATGGACGATGGTTCATTTGGCATAAGAGAACAGGGAGGTTGATGAAAGTGCTAATTGGAGATGAAAATGGTATGCTGCATCTAAAGTGTCTTAGCATTTTAACTTCATTATGTATATTCCTTCATCTCTTTAACATTTCTTGGGTTCTTTCAGTCGTGAACTGTGTGCAGTGTCATCCTTTTGACTCCACCATTGCAACAAGTGGCATCGATAGTTCAATCAAAGTAAGTTGATGCAAATAGTACAATTTCTCTGATTGCTACATAGAACGTGCAACTACCTGTACTTCCCTCTGGCCTTACCTAACAAGATAAGGTATCTGCAGATATGGAATCCTTGTCCTAATCTTCCAATAGTTCCTGGTAGTATAATAGGCCCAGAGACTGCAGATTGGTTCAGTATCATGGCTGAGAATCAGCATAAAATGCACCATCAGCGAGAAGTTGGCTTGTAAGAATCTTTTACATATTGTAATTTTTCTGTAATATAAGATTCAACTTTCTTGCAATTAATATTTTTAGCTAGTACTAGATTATGCTTGAAATTCATGAAATTGATCTTATCAAAAGTTTATTCTGTTAAATAGGATTCAACTTTCTTGCAATTAATGTTACTGGCTAGTACTAGATTTGCATAATCTAGTTGCTTGAAGTTCATGAAATTGAGTTTATCAAAACTTCATTCTATTCGAGTAAACCATAACTTTTAGCTAGCTGGAAATTCAATCTTTGAATTTCATTTATATGGAAACACGGAGATTAATGTAGGTGGTGTCAAAATATGACATATAAAATTTGGTTATGTAGTTTCGAATCAGAAAATAAAAGAGGTCTTGATTGGAGTTTTGAGGTTGAGTTTGTGGACTGTTGAGAACCATAAGCAAGAAGTTTTGCAATTATGTTTTATTTATTCTAAGCAACTAGAAATGAGTCAAATACTATTAATATACACATCATTGATCATTTCGAGGCTTCGGAATTCGTATTCTAGAAGTTGTAACTTTGAGTCCCTGACAATGATTATAGTCTATAGATAAGGTGTCTGTACAGGTTTGGACCGGATCAAGAATAAAAGATGACATCGATAGAACTAATAGAAGTTGTGCTTGTACACTTTCAGGCAACCTTTGATTTCTATCTTGGTAACTTGGGTATCATACCTCAAAATGAATTATTGTCGAGAGAGGAATTAGATGCATGATTTTCGGGAGAATCAAAATATGGAAAATTGTAACCAATTGGCATTTTTATTTAATATATAGGTTCCACCAAGTTTCTGGGATGAGGGGGGTGTCGGGATGGGGGGCGCATTTTGGGGATGGATTTTTTTTAGGCCATTTTTGTAAGGAAGCTAAGGTAGCGGAACAACTTCCTATACTAATCTTGATAGGAGAATAATGCAAAACTTTTACAATTCTTTAACACTTAAACATAAATAAACATAATTATCATGCATACCACGACATAGTGATATACGTGGGGAAAACCCTTTCGGGAGAAAAACCCTACACTCCAAAAGCTGCCCATTATATTATTCAGTAAATCACAAAGATTACAATATACTTGCAGAGCAAGCTTCTCACAGGAGCATCACCACTCAGAGATCAAGAGACGACACGACTGCTATCAGATTCTCATAATACATCCCTATCTCTCTACCACGGCCGTAATATAGCGCCCTCATAAAATAGGATTACATTCTAGGGAAAGATAGGCCAACAAAATATCCACCATTAGATCTAAAACCTAATAATTAACGGTCTAGATTTACAATGTATCATTTATCTAATGTATGTCGGCCATTTTAGTAGTTTCCTGAAAAAGTTAACAAAAAATTGTTTACACGCATCCCACTCCTCCCCCTTGATGCTTTTGTATATTACACCTATCGGTGTAACTAGGAAATATATATATATATATATATATATATCTTGTCAACAATAACCTTTATATAATTGCAAGGTTGAGACATAATTTCCCAACAAATCTCCCACTTGTCGAACACTTGCAAGAGCACCAAGAGGGAGTAAACATTGTCTCTTAATTGCTAGGGGCCGAGAGGCCCATAATCTCTGAACACCATCTGAACTTCGCTGTGCTTACAGCTTAGTTAAGAAGTCAACAACATTCATCAAAATCTCTACCTTAACCAGTTTCACCCTACCATCTTCGACCATATCTCAAACAAAATGATACTGTACATCAATGTGCTTGGTCTTGACACGGGTTCTTGGCTAGACATATTGCACTCTGACCGTCGCAATAAATTGTCACTGCACCTTGTTTTATTCCAATATCTGAACACAGTCTCTTAAGCCAAATGGCTTCTTTACAAGCATGAGTAGTTGCCATATACTCTGCTTCAGTAGTGGACAAAGCAATCACAGTCTGTTGCTTACTTATCCAACTGATTGCACCACCAAATAAAGTAAACACGTAAGCACTTGTGGATCGTCTGCTATCAATATCACCTACCCAATCTGAATCCACATAACCATGAATATCAAGGGAAATCTCGTCTTCAGTCACACTACTATGATAACACAAGGAATAATCTGAGGTACTGCGTAAATATCTGACGACTCTTTTAACTGCATTCCGATGAACTCTATCAGGATTAGACATATATCTAGAAATAACTCCCATTGCTTGGGTGATGTCTGGTCTAGTACAAACCATAGCATACATCATACTTCCAACTGCACTCTGGTAAGATACTCTGCTCATGTCTTCCATCTTTGGTGGAGATGTTGGACAATATGAAATAGATAACTTTGTTCCAACTGAAACAAGAACACACAATGGTCTACAATCCTGCATGCTAAATCTTTGTAAAATTGAATTGACATACTTACTTTGGCCAAGCCATAGCTTTCTATTCACTTTATCTCTTTTAATTTCCATCCCAATAATGTGTCTAGCTGCACCAAGACATTTCATTTCAAATTTAGCAGCAAGTTGAGATTTCAGTTCTAAAATCATACTTTTCCCTTTGCCAATAAATAACATATCATCAACATATAATGCAATAAACAGGAAATGATCACCATCAGTTTTATAATAAACACAATGATTTGATTTAGAACGCTCAAATCCCAAACTCAACACATATGTATCAAATTGTTGGTAACACATCCTAGGACTCTGTTTTAAGCCATACAAAGATTTCTTCAATTTGCAAACCAACTTACTTTTACCTTTCACCACATTGTGCTCTGGTTGTGTCATATAAATATCCTCCTCCAAGTCACCATGAAGGAAAGCAATTTTCACATCCATTTGTTCAACCTCTAAATTATAAGCAGCAACAATAGAAAGCAAAAATCTAATGGATGTCATTTTTGCAATAGGAGAGAATATCTCACTATAATAAACTCCCTCAACTTGAAAGTAACTTTTCGCAACCAACCTTGTTTTGTACTTGTCAACACCTCCATCTGAACCAATCTTTTTCTTGAACACCCATTTGCGACCAACAAGTTTTCGTCCTTCAGGCAATTGTACAAGATCCCATGTATCATTCTTTTTCAAAGATGCCATTTCTTCATCCATAGCAATCTTCCAGGATTCTGCATCATTCATACCTAATGCCTCTTCTACAAATTTGGGTTCATCCATGTTAGTATTCAAAGCAAAAATACAACTCCAATCATCAGGTGTATACCTTTCAGGTGGTTGTCTATTCCTTGTAGACCTACGAACAAGTTGAGTTGGAGATTCTTCCTTTTCTGAAGATCCAGAGCTAGATGAACTCTCCTCAACTTCTTGTCTATCCTTGGGCCTCAATTCAACTTTCTTAGGTGTAGAAGGAAATTGAATCACATCTTCCTGTTTACCTTGTTTTTGCTGCAATGTAACAGAAGAAGGCTTAGTTGCTCTAAAAATAAGGCTTTTACTATATATTACCTTTTGTGCAACAGGTTCCCAAAGCTTGTATCCTTTCACACCATAACTGTATCCGATACATTTCACAACCTTGTTCTCCAACTTTGTTTACTTCTCCTTTGGCACATGTGTATATTCCTCACAACCAAAAACTCTAAGATGTCTTAATGAAGGCTTGTGACCCAACCATGCCTCTATAGGTGTCTTATCAACAAGAGCCGATGTAGGAGACCAATTAATTAGGTAACAGGCAATGGCAATAGTTTTAGCCCAAAACCTTTGTTCGAGGCCAGCACCACTTAACATACTCCTAGCCTTCTCGATTAGTGTCTTGTTCATTCTTTCTGCAACTCCATTCTGTTGTGGAGAATACGGAGTTGTCTTCTGTCTATGAATACCACAATCTTTACAAAATCTATCAAAATCATTAGAGCAAAATTCACCGCCATTATTAGTCCTTAAACATTTTATTTTCATTTTAGTTTGCAACTCAACCATTGCTTTAAATTCTTTAAATCGACTAAAAACTTCAGATTTGCTCTTTAGAAAATATACCCATGTCCTACTATAATCATCAATAAATGAAACATATATGTGGATTTACCAATCAAAGGAACATCTATAGGACGAAACACATAAGAATAAATAAGATCCAACACACCACAAGATTTATGAGGACTCGAGTAAAATTGAACGCGGTTTTGTTTTCCATAAATGCAATGCTCACAAAAATCAAATTCAAGATTACAATCAGAAAAACCTTCAATAAGGTTTTTTATTTTTCAAGGTCCTTAGACCCTTTTCTCCAATGTGGCCAAGTCTTTGGTGCCATAACATAGTTTTCTATCTAGGTAACTTTGTTTCAGAAGAAAGAGCACCCTTGGGTACCCAAAAGCCACGACCATCTGTTGAAGGTGAAACCCTTACTTCTTCCACAGACTTGCTTTTCGCAGAAGTACTATTGCACTCAACAATGCATGCATCAAGCTTATACAATGTGCCATATCTGACACCTCTAGCAATCACCATAGCACCTCTGACCATCTTGCATCTTGCATCAAAAAATACTACCTGCACACTCGCATCTATTAGTTTTCTTTCAGATAACAGATTTCGTGCTAATCCAGGGATATGCAACACACCATTAATCATTTTTATTCTACCATCAAGAAACCTAATTTTAACTTTACCATGGCCATCAATGACTAAATGAGAATCATCACCCAAGTACACCTTACCTCCATCAAATTCTTCATATTCGGAAAACCAATCTTTATTAAAGGTCATATGGAAAGATGCACCTGAGTCAATTAACCATGCATCATTTACCTGCATGAGTTGCCAAAGTTGCAATGAATGCATCGCCATCTTCCTTCTCAGACTCAGAAATAGAATCAAATTTCTTCTTTTTCTTCTTCTTTTGTTCTTTGCATTTCTTATGAACATGTCCAGGCTTACCGTAGTTCCAACAAATAACTTTGGACTTTCCAGGAGATTTAGATCTCCCCCTGGACTTGGATTTGTCACGCTTCTCATTCTTCTTGTCTTTTTCCTTCGGTCTTCCACGAACATTTAGGGCCTCCTTAGCAGTGATGGATATCTTCTTCCTCATCTCTTCAGAAAGCAAAGAACCCACCACATCTTCAGTCTTAAAAATAATGTAAGTACTCCCAATAGCCATAACAAGAGAATCCCACGAATCAGGCAAAGAACAAAGCAAGATCTAACATTTCTCCTCATCCATTTCGACACCAACGGATGCCAAATGAGCCACCAGCATATTGAATGCTTCCAAGTGGTATGTGATTCGTCCAGCCTCTTCAATTCTCAAGGAATACTTCTTCCTCAAGAAAATCTTGTTTACTAAAGATTTGGCCTAATTCATCTCACCAAGCTTCTTCCATAGTTTTTGTGCAGAGGTCTCCTCATGGACATTAATTAAATAGAGTCTGCCAAGCATAATATGATTAGACCCTTGGCTTTACGGTCCATAACATCATATTGAGCGGTCTGAGTAAGATTTGCAGGGCTTGAAACATTCTCATCAACAACATCCCACAGATCTCGGTCTATCAACAGATCCTCCATCTTCAACTTCCACATTTCAAAATTATTTCCAAAAAATTTCTCCACCTCTATTCTCCCTGATGAACTTGCCATCTGAAAATTCCTGCGACAAGATCACAAAGTATCTTCTGCACAAGCTCCCACTCAAATCTAGATTAGTTCAAAAAACCCAACAACTCACAACTGAAACCAAAGGTGATCGAGCTCTGATACCACTTGTAAGGAAGCAAATGTAGCAAAACAACTTCCTACACTAATCTTGAGAGGAGAATAATGCAAAACTTTTACAAATCTTTAACAGTTACAAAAACTTAAACATAAATAAACATAAATATCATGCATACCATGACACAGTGATTTACGTGAGGAAAACCCTTTCGGGAGAAAAACACTACACTCCAAAAGCCACCCATTATATTATTCAGTAAATCACAAAGATTACAATATACTTGCAGAGCAAGCTTCTCACAAGAGTATCACCATTGAGAGATCAAGAGACAACACGACTGCTATCAAACTATTAGAATACATCCCCGTCTCTATCCCGCAGTCGTAATACAACGCCCTCATAAAATAGGATTACATTCTAGGACAAGACAGGCCAACAAAATATCCACCATTAGATCTAAAGCCTAATAATTAACTGTCTAGATTTATAATGTATCATTTATCTAATGTATGTCGGCCATTTTAGTAATTTCCTAAAAAAGTTAACAAAATTTTTTTTACACACATCCCACTCCTCCCCCTTGATGCCATTGTATATTACACCTATCAGTGTAACTAGGAAATATATATACTATCAACAATAACCTTTATATAATTGCAAGGTTGAGACATAATTTCCCAACAATTTTTGGGGACGGCAGGGTATATAAAAAATAGGGAAAATATGATAACATTGATAACATCATATTTCATAACAATGATAAGGCATTCATCATATTGACATATACACTATAGAATCCTTAATACAAAACAATAGAGTTGACGGAAAGTTGAAAAAATTAAATTTAATAGTAATAACTTTAAAAGCTGAGAAAGTAAAGAAACCATAAATTTCAAATAGATAATCAAATTAACCTTTGAAGAAGTGCCTACCTTCTATTTACATATCGCTCTTGCAGATATAAAAAATACAATGTCCAACTTTACAAACATCAAAACAATATGTCTAGATTGTAGATATACACTATGCCTTTACATAGTTAGATACCAAATTTTCAATAGTTAAAATAGTCATTAAAGTAGTTAAATTTAACATGGGATTAAAATAATGAAGACCAAAATGTAAACATGGAAGTGCAGCCAAGAGCCAACAACAGCAGCAATACTGTTGTTGCAACTTCCAACTAACAACGAAAAATAAAAGGAGGCTTTTGGAAACTTGAGGTGTACCCCAATGGTTTTTTCTTCTTCCTTTGTACATTTCAATGGTGTATCTTTTTTTCTGGCTATATCACATTTAAGTTTAAACTTTATATAAACTCTTCCACCACTTTTATCCCATGGTTCCTTCAGATATTATGGTTTTCTCCAAATGCAGAAACAATAGCACCGTCATGGAACATATTCCTCTATAAAATTTTAAGAAGGATTTCAAATAATTGGGTTTTTTTTGTAAAACTTGGGTACAAGTACAACAGTAGGGGACAGCTTAATAAATTGTTATTTTGTAAGTTCAAAGTTTTTCTTTTATAAAACTCAGCTACAACAATAGGGGACAATTTAATAAATCATTATATTTTTAAGTTTGGAGTTTTCTTTTTATAAAACTCAGCTATAGCAGTAGGGGATGGTTGGCTGTCCTCGGGACAGTTAGGGGACGTTTGAGATGTCTCCAGTCGTCCCTGGGACGTCCAGTTGTCCCCTACCTGTCCCCGCATCCCTTAGACGTTTCTTGCAAAAAAATTATAAACGGGGACAGCTAGGGGATGCATCCCCGGGGAACATAGTTTAATATTGTTTTCATGGAAACTCCAGAAACAACTCCATTTAGGAGCCCTTATTTCAGCAATGGCATCACCCCTTTATTGCTTCTAGTGCTTTTTAGCATAGAACAACACTTGAGAAGCCAATTTGCCTTGAGTGTTCCCATATTAGCTTGTCAAGACCTTTTAGATACCATGTGACCATCTAGGAAGGTAGAGCTCTCCATTGGACCTAAGTTTGAGTTGATTGAGTTCCCAAGCCTAATAAAAACCATAGGGATGCTTTCAACTGTTCCAAGAGCAATCGTGTGCTAGTCTATCTTTCTTAGCAAGGTCTACCTTACTCAAGTTGTGACTAGAAGAGCTTCTCAAATTCGTTTCAATCTTAAGTTTTGTAGAAGTTAGCAAATCCCTTAGCAGCTAGAAGTCCAAGTATTCCAAATGCTCGATTCAAATGAATGGTATCCTCTCTCTTTTCTTGGTACTCGCAATGGTGAGATGCATACTTGCCAAACTTGTGAGAGGATGTAGAACTATCCAAGGGGTTCTATTGCTGCCATCTCCTTTGGTGATTGGAACAAGTACACACTTATTTGTTATTTCCTTTCTTTTCCAGTTTAAAGAGATGATTGGTGTGTCCCTTCCTTAGATAAAGCTTTGCTTCTCTTGCATGTTATACTTAGTTTTACTTCATATTTCTAGCTTAGATATCAATTGGAATGCCCCTTAGTTTAGTTAGGTTAATGAAGCTCAATAGGATTCTCCCATTTTTCTAGAGAGTAGCAATCTTTGTCAAGTCGAAAAGCCAAAGCTAATTTTGCTGACATGCACACAAACAAATATGTGAGAGGATGTAGAACTATCTAGAGGCTAATGATAATAAGTTTCCACAATCCATATCATTTATCTTTGTAGCTTCTGGATTTGATTGTGTTCAAAAGATTTTGCATCAACGTTTCTCATCTTCTCATCTCTCTCATCCTGATGATGGATCACAGAGTGTGATCCGAAACGTTGATGCAAAATCTTTTGAACACAATCAAATCCAGAAGCTACAAAGATAAATATCTAGAGGCTTCCATCACCACCATCTCTTTAGGAAAATGGGATGAGTACACACTTGTTATTTCCTTGCATTTTTGGTTTAGAAGAGATAGGTGTTGTATAATTTCCTTGGATAAAGCTTTTTTCTTCCCTTGGTAGTTATACTCAAGTTTACTTTGTATTTCTTGCATAATTTCAATTGGCTCTTTAGTTTAATTAGGTCAATTAAACAACATTTTATTGTGCACCACACGCAAAAAACATGACGAGTCACTAACTCATTATAGATAGGCATTACAAGCATACATGTACTTACGTTTTATTTGTATTTCTAGAATCATTTTGTTAAGATATTTTGTTGGAAATATTTGTAAAATCAGAAATATAGCAGACCACTTCGAGTGGGTGACCTCCAATAATCAGATAATAACATATGAATTCAGAATTGTATGATATGATCATACGGGAGAGAGTTCTCTTTCTTATTTATAGGCTAAACTATGTAGGGACATACCCCTTCATCCTAATTAATGAGTATTAGTGTATTAACTATTATTTATGTTAGGATTAAGCATGCCACAAGTAGTGCTTATCCTTAGGAATATATCATATTAGAATCATAGCATTCCCTTCCCCTTCAAAAAAGTATTGCCCTCAATGCTTAGCAACTCAAAAATCTTTCATATGAATTGTTCATAATTCCATGTTGCATCTTTAACTAGAAAATTCTTCCACTTGATTAGGAATTTTGAGGTGGCTCAGTTTTCCAAACTGATTTTGGAAATTCCATGAAATTTTTGTATATCTTGTATAAATACTTTTTCCATAATATTAGTGGAAAATAGATGAGAGAGTCCACAAAAATATGCATTCTTAATTAGTGTATCCACAACAAGCCAGATTACATCAATATTATTTATCTTTGGCAGCCCCATAATGAAGTCCATTAATATTTTTTGCCTATAGTTGTATTGGAATACCTAATATTCACAAGAGGCCTAGAGTCTTTATTATTTCCCTTTTATTTTGTCGATATATCAAACAATCTACCACAATTTTTTGGGTATTCACTTTAATACATTCCCAAAAGAAATTTTTCTTTATAGGATGATACGTATGAAAAAATCTTCTATAGTATCTTGTTGACCCAAAAATCCTCTCTTCTTAGGGTCCATCTTAACACCTTTTAAGTGACACATAATGTCTTGAATATTCTACTTTGTTTCACCCTAAAGACACATTTGGATTATTTTGCATAGGTTTTATTTTCTTCCAATTCTTTAGCAATAGGAATATGAAATTTGTCTTTATGAGTGATTTTGTTTAGTTTCTTGTAATGTGAGCACATTCTCCATGGATCATCTTTTTTTGTTAAGAATAAGCATAGGGGATAAATAAGAATTATTTTTGGGATGAACAATGTCTCCAATTAGAGGTACATCCTTAGATTCTTGAAATACTTATTGATGGTGTTGAATAATCTCTTGAATTTTTGGTTTATTTTGAAGCATCACATCTTTTGCTTCTATAAAGTGTAATTGTGCCCTTATATTATAATAACCTTTCTTGAGTAATTTCTCCATCCTATGAGAGCTAACGATTTCACTTAGTGGTGATTTTATTCCCAAAAGTTCATACTTTTTCCCATGTATCCTAAAAGTCATGGATAAGTCTATAAAATTGAAAGATATTGTTCCCTAATTGTTTAAGCCATTGCACACCCAAAACTACATCCACTCCCCTAATAGGTGTAGCAAACATTTCTTAATCTGGTTGATAGTTTCCCATTGAGAGTTTTATATGATGGCATTACCACCATAAGATAGTTGTTTCCCATTGGCTATCATGACTTGAAAATTAGAGACTAGATAAACAAAAGAATTGAGCTCATTAGCTAATCTTCTATTAATAAAATTATGTGTACTACCAGTTTCTACTAACACCTTCACATTTTTCTTTTTTATATTACCAATTACTTTGAGTGTTTGTGGTGCATTTATTCCATTCAATACATGTAGGGAGATAGTAGTGCTTTCTTTTTCCTTGGAATCCTCATTCTTAAGTTTTATGTTTGATTCTTTTGTTAGTACTTCTCCCTCTTCATCCTCATCTTCGACCATTTTCTATCACAATTCCAACATAGGCCTTTTCTCTTTTCTCAATCTCTTGTTGAAGAGAGAGCTTATTAATTTCTCCTAGGTTAAATAATTTGTCCATGTTTTTGCTACTAGCATTAGTCACATTTTTATCAGTTATTCTCATGGTTTCACAATTTCACCTTTGGTGGTGTTTTTTTTTATCAATATGCAATGCTTGTTGCATAGCTTTCCTAATTGTATAAGGTTCCAACAAGCGAACATCATGTTGAATTTCATCCTTAAGACCATTGATGTACAATTGTAGCCTTTGGTAAAGTGTCACCTCAGGAGCTCTAAGTGCCAATCTCAAATGCTCAACATTATATTCAACTAAAGACCTTAATTGCTTTAGATTTTTTAGTTCGGTAGAATAGCTTTCCATGCATGGCTCCTCATAAAAGGTTGCTAGTTCTTTACTAAATTCTTTCCAACTGAACATTTGTCCTTTTCTATCACTCATCTTCCATTTGTACCATGAAGAGCACAAAAGATTTACTGAGAGGGGGGGGTGAATCAGTAAATCAACACAAACTTTAATTTTCAATTCTCTTTCAACCTTATTACAATCAATTTTTGATATGAACCAATTTACTCAAGTTGATACAACTTAATTGAAATAATTTTTTACAAGAAGGTAGGCACCAACCTACTAGACTTTCAAGAAAGATGATTTAGTAAGATACAACCTACAAGGAACACTCAAACCTTTACAAATTTAGTAGGCACCTACCTACGAGGAGCACCAACCCCTAATGCAAGGCATCAAACCTTGACTTGATGGATGTAAGATGACTGCCTTCAATCAGATCTACACAATCCCTATCCTCCAATCTGCTTTATGTGATGAAAGATATCACCTTAAGCCCACACAAGAAGATGGGACTCTTGACTGAACTGCTTATACTCTACACCACTAATGCAACAATGATTTGGATATCAAATATGTATGTTTTTAAAGAGCTGCATCTATTTTATGAAAGAACACATCTATTTGTGCACCTTTTTGAAAAGATGCCTATTCACAAGATCTGTTTATCTTGTCTTAATCAGACCTCTTCTATTTTATTTCCCTTGATTACCTTTTTATTATTGATTAAGACTGAATCATAACACTTTTAACAACAGATTGAATGAATATGTCTTGTCAAGAATGATTCTTGATAAGGACGTGATCCTTCAGATTTCATCGATTTTGTTTAAGCCTCTTCTTTTTATTTAATCGTACCTTTTTTAAAAAGAGACATCCTTTTGCTTAGCAAGTTATCAAAGATTAAATTGTGCCTTTTCAACATTATCTAAAATGTGTCTTTTAATGAACACGTCATGAAGAGGCGCACCAGAACTTCTGAAGATAATATGTAGTTTATTAATATTATTTTTAATAGTCGTTTATCTTCCTTAATAATGCTTAAAAATTCTGAAACACATCTTGACATGTATCCTTCATCTGTCTATATCTCCAGCATGTTGACCAGAAAGTTTATATTGCTTTAGTTAATTCGCATTAGTCAATACGCCTCTAGAAATATAATCGAACTTGGCTGTAATAATGATGTCTTGAATAAGCCTCTTTCAAATGTATTTTTGATCAAAGAGTCGATTATTTAAACAGATATGTATTATATATCTGAGTTCTTCAACTTCAAATATCTGTGTCTGTAGTATTCTTAATTTGTCAAATACGCATTGCGTTTAGTTTGTTTCACTTCAGATCTCTTTATTCGCATTTTGCTGGGCAGTGAAACTTTAGTCTTAATGAATGCGTATTTAGTCTTAATTGGCAAATTCTTCTTAATTAATTAGCACATCATTCGTTGTGACATCAGATCAGCTTTGTTTAGAATAGACAATGTAGCTTCAAGTTCGATCTGTAGCTTCAATTTTTTTATTTGTCTATACTCTGTTCTCCAGATTTATTTGATCTTTAATTTCAATCTGATCTTCAACATAGATTGATTCGATCTGAATAACTTTGATCATTGACAAACACCATTTAGCTCAGCAACCTGCACTTCTCGAACAATATACTTTGCATTAATATGAACTTATCAGATTGAATGGGTTTCATTGAATGGTCCATGTTCCTTGTATCTCACTTGGGCATATCTACACGATTTGTGGTGTTTGATACCAATAACAATTTGCTCAACAATCTTATCCAATGCCTCTGACATCAATGACAACATTTCCAACATACCATTGGTAAGGTCCTAATTCTAAATAGTAAAGCTATTTCAACCTTGGCATTATTTGGTGTATTGTGAAGCTCAAATTGTTGTTCTATGAGGCGTATCCATGAAATTACATTTCTACCATCAAATTTATGAATTATTGTTGGTAAGTATAATTTTGATTTCGAAAAGGTTCTCTTATCCCTTGATTTGGTTTATTAGGGTTGTGCCCACTTTGGTGGTTTCTTTGGGACTTTAATTTTGATAATAATTTCTTCGAAAACCTATCTAAACCCTCATTTAAGGATTTTGCAAATGGGTCAAACAATTTATCCTTAATGAAATGTATTGTTGTTTCATATCCCTGGGGAACTCTTTCCTCAATTTTAGGTGGTGTAAAATAAAATAGGTCCTTATATTTTGTATGTATAGAAATGTTCTCTAATCCTAAAGATGACATGGATTTAATTTTATTTTAAGCTTTATGAAGGTAGAAAAGTATTTGGAGAGAGAATTTGATGTTTTAGTTTGGACCAAACTTTGACCACTAAATTAAGGAATATATTTTATTTCTAAAAATAAATTTCAAAGAACTAACCCTACCTAATTTTTTATAAGATTTCCAAAAATATATTTAAAAAAAATATCCAAAAATTGCAGCTTATAGGGAAAATTAATGAAAATTTTGACCAAACTTTGACCACTAAATTAAAGACTTTATTTTATTTCCAATAGTAAATTACAAAGAATTAACACTTCTAATTTTTATAAGCTTTTAAAAAATGTAAAAATTTAAAATAAATTCCAAAAATTGTGGCCTAGAGAGCAAATTAATGAAAAAACATAAAATCACAATAAAATTTAGAAAATGTACTTTCAAAGCTTGATTTCTTTTTTTGAGAGCTTACCTATGGGATACCTCAAACCCAAAAAAAATCAGATCAAAATTCACACTGATTTGGAAGATATGGTGAAAACAAGAATGATGGCCCAAATCGTAGCTTTGATACCATTTGTTAAGATACTTCTTGGAAATATTTGTAAAAATCAGAAATATAGCAGACCACTTCGGGAGGGTGACCTACAATAATCAAATAATAACATATGAATTCAGTATTGTATGATATGATCATATGGGAGAGAGTTCTCTTCCTTATAGGCTAAACTATCTAGGGACATACCCCTTCATCCTAATTAAGGGATATTAGTGTATTAACTAATATTTATGTTAGGACTAAGCATGCCACAAGTGCTTATCCTTAGGAATATATCATATTAGGATCATAACACATTTCAGTTGGACTCCCACTTAGTTTCATAGGGTCAATTAATCAACTTTTTATTGTAAACCACACACAAAGACATGATGAGTGACAAACTCATTATAGATAGGCACTACAAACATTCTTATACATCTGTTTTTGAGATTCCAGTGGGGCTACTTAGCCTTTAGTAGCCATTGTGCTTGTAAAACCTACATCTAGAAGAAAACCATTTAGGTTATCTAGAGCTGTAGACACCTTAAAAGCATACCACCTTATTACACAATGAATTTCCCATTCTCTACTTATAGTCATACAATATCCACTATCAAAACTAAAAAGCAAGCTCACACCATTTCTCTTAGTTTTTTCAAAGGATGGAGAAGATATTTCTTTTAGAAGGTTATTCGCATGCTATGTATGTACATATTTTCACATTTTCTTTAATCTATGGGAGTATCTTTACATCATGTTGATAGCATATGTTGGGCACCTCCACTCCTTTCCTCGTTGATTTGCTAATTTCTCTCTTAGTTAGTTCAAATGCCACAATTGTCCTTTTCTCCCCTCAGTTTCTTGCCTCTAGAGCATTGGTCACATCTATTACAAAGCCTAGTTATGTCCTAGCTTTCCATGACTTAGATTGGCTTTTACATCTAACACTCTTACATCTATCATTATTTGCTCCTAGTTTTTCGTGTTCACAACCTTTTGGGTAGCTATATTTTTCTCTCTTTATGTCTCTTTTTCTTGTGCATCTACCTTGCAAATGGCTAATCTAAGATGACTATCATACCTAGCACTACCTATAGAGCAACAAATTTGTTGCCGTGGGAATTCCTTCCTCTCATGTCCAACAGCAAATCCCACAATACCCTCTAGGACAAATTATCCCTTTAGGCTAGTACCAATGGCTGCAACAGTAGTGGGTCGCCATCCAACCCATTGTTGAGTCTCAACCTATTTTTTGGTCAACAGTGGGACGAAGGGGTTCACATCAAAGATATCTCAAAACTCTACTCCATCCTATCACATAGCATGCTTGGTTAACCTCAAATTCACACAAATGCATTTACTATCATATGTTGAGAATATTTTCCTTACTACAAAGTGAAGAAGAATCTCATTTTGAGATCCTTGCTCAAAGACTTTGTTTATCGATTGAGCAGAGCAATCTTTATTATATTCCAGCAGCTAGCTGTTCAATTTATTGTAAAGTTTGACCTAGTAAGACCATACAACCCTTGATGAATTAAGTAGGGAGAAAATGAGGCTAACTTTTTTTTTTTTAAGAAGATTTAAGATATTGTTAGTAAACAGATTTCTCACTGAAATTTACTATGAGAAATGACCCTGAGTTGCCTTGTTGAGCAGCGACAAATGAACTAACAGTTGGAGAGATTGCTGTTGGATTACCGATCTTCCTCTGAATTTTAGAGGTACAGCTCCCTCGTATGATTTAATTGATTTTTGGGTTATGCTTTTAACCAGAAAGCAGGAAAGAAAAAGCTAACATCTGTGCATAACCATGACACAAATGCGGTAGTAAATTTGAAATAGAAGAGAGACGAAAACATATGACACAAATATCATTAGTTACGCGCCTATGAATAATAATCAAGAGAATAAGCAACAATTTCTTCCAAACATAAGAGCAGACATAAAACGCCAAGACTCAAAGATCCTATAACACTTACATCCACTTGACCAGATATAACATAGATTACACCAAAGAAAGATTGAGTTTTCACAAAGGAAAGCTTGCAATCAAAAAGAAGACAAATAACTCAAAGATTAAAATATCTTCTTATTCATCTGATGAAGTAAGAGCTCAAAGACTCTGTCCTCTCTGTACAAATGGCCTTGCTGAAAGAATACATACTGTTGTTTAAATCAGATATCTAATTACTATCTTTTCCCCACAGCCCTCATACAAGCTCCCAGTCCAACAGCAAAAAGATCCTCCTCTCACTGAAAATTTTACAATAAATAACTCCCCTCCTGGAGCCTTTTCAGTTTCGTAACTGATTCTTTGTTATTTGGGAGTTTTATAAAGTTTTAAAAAAGTAATATAAACTCTTAATGAGCTCCCGTATGCATAACTGCTTCGTGAAGTTTTAAATTATTAAAACAAAAGAAAACCTTTCAAATTCCCTCCGCTGTTGATTTTTTGAGAGTCCTTTCTTGGTGTAAACTATGTTTTTATTTGGAGGCCAAAAATAAAACTTTGATGCTGGCTTGGAGGATGTTAAAGAAAATTCTAAAATGTTTGGGGCATCAAATGCCACCAATAATTTTAAAGCTTTGACCTTATTTCCAAGTTTGCTGCTGGTAGAAGAAAGAGGTTCTAAAATTTCGAAGGCAAGTTTCTAAACCATTAAAAATCTTCGATAGCATTTTAAGTTTATTTGGATTGCAGTTATTAAAAGTACATCAGAATCCGACAGGGTTGTGATAACTTCGTCAGGTTTCGAGAGGGGTTACACAACTAGTTGAAAACGTCAATCAAATTATTGTTATCAAATAGCAAAGAATGGTGACCACCTTCACGGGTATGGATAGTATGTCTTGTGGCAGATGGTATACTGTAAGTGTTGCATCTTTCAATAACACAAGTGTTGTGTTGAGTATCTTATACGAAAAATGGATAAATGCAAGCCCACAGTAGCCTTTTCTCCTGGTTTTCAATTAGAAACCATTGTTTTTGTATCTTTAACAAAGCCATCGCTAGTCCAATCCTTGTCAAATGCTAATACTTTTTGAATGGCATTCCTTTGCCTGATTGTTTCTTGTTGACGCTGCACCAAATCTGTATGTGTTGTGAAGTAGCCAAGAGATGCCCCCCAAAAGTCTTCAGCTGATGAAAAATTATGCTTAGCCATAAAATCTTTTTGCTCAGAGCAGAGTTTCTTCACAAGTCCAAAACTGAACAGCGTTTGATCCGAGCGGTATAAACTCAGTTGCATGATTTCTGGTTTCAACGCCTATGCCAGAAAGTGAGAGAGTTGGATCAGGGAACTCATTCTATGAGCTCCTGCCAAGCAGCTTTGTTATACTCCATAATTGAAGTAATGAGAATCCTATCAGGATATTCTTTCTTCAACTGTTTAAACTCTTCCAACATAATCTCCAATGTGTGGTCACTAATAAGTCCAATATTTTCCCATCCAATGACTTCTCCTTTGGCTGATCCATAAGAACTTGCTCATAGACGAGCATACCATGGAGTCATATTGATGACTTTACTTGAATCCAAAAACACCTCGAATATCCAAGTCACCACATGATGATCTATACCCTGAGGCAGGACAATCAGTATATGCGCAAGCATAGGTGATGCTATTGTTAGTTTTATGATCAGATTTAATGCACAGAAAATTAATTCAAATCAGACGCAATAACACAGCAGATACCCTGGGAAAACCCTCCTCTTGAGGGAGAAAAACCCAGCAACAATATATCACTTATATATTGAATTATTACAATGATGATCTCCTTACAAGAGGCCGATTTGCAGGCCCAAATATGAGCACCAATGAATGATGCAACACAGCAATATAAAGAGACAATATGCTGAAGAAAACTCAGCCTCTATCGAACTGCCTTAATGAAGAAATTCCCACTTTGCAAGAACACGAACTTGACAAGGATGGAATGACAAATGAACATATGATTAACAACGAGAGAGGCAGCGGCTATAAATACAATAGGGAAGGGAGACGTGACTCTCCAAAATAACAAGTCGGCTCAGCATAGAGAGATGTGCCTCTTCAATGAAATCATGCCCATACAAGAAAGGTCGGCTTCATTAATAATTCGTGTCTCTTCATAATGTCGGCCTTGGATCAATTGCACCTTCATAACAAGACGTGCCTCTTCAATAAACAATTATTAATCATTAATGAATGTCGCCTCATTTCATAAAAACGATTTCACCAATTAAATAGCCGTAAGGCTCTGATTTAATTGTAATCGATCTAGCTGGAAGGTAGCGACTGACGCTGAATACGTCAACAACTATTGATTAATGTAGCCATTGATGAAGGATTTGCATCAAACACATTCATATACTGCAAGGCACTGTCAACTACAATCTGGCTTCCATTGAAGAAAACAAAATCGACAGGAACATATGCATCATTATATAAACTTAAATATGGATAAATATTAAAATTGGTGCATCATTATTAGTTAAGGACTGACACATCTCTACCATCAAATCACGAACGTCACCCCTAAATTCTCCCTTTGAAGGAAGATCTCTAGCATACACATCTGCATTAAGGGGGCACAATTGTCTTCACATTGTTCGCTAGTCTTGCCTTGTTAAGTGCATTCTGGATATTTACAAGAAAGGCTCATTTGCATTCTGGATATTTACAAGAAAGGCTCATTTCCAACTGCAACATACCTTCACCATGATTATTTTCTTTTCTCTCTCAACATTTCTCTTGCATTTGGTATTTGTACATATCTGTCGTACTGTTCATGTCTTTTATTAATGAACTTGTAACAATAACCTCATCAGCAGAATGAGAATTCTCCTTGATCAAATAAACCATTCTCCTCAAACCAAATTCCTTAAACTGGAAAAAGCAAAGGAAACTTTTGTAGCTTCAACCTTTGTAAAGGTTTCTCCTTTTTTGAATTTGAAAGCTTGGTGATGACCTATGAATAGTATCTAGGATCCACTATAAAAACGGTGCTGCTGGAGATGTGAACCTTTTCTCCTTTTTTGAATTTGAAAGCTTAGTGATGACCTATGAATAGTATCTAGGATCCACTATAAAAACGGTGCTGCTGGAGATGTGAACCTTACATTCATAAATAACTCACAAGCGATGAGGAAACACATTAACGCAACCATCATAGGTTTAACTGGCATCTTGACAGGGGAAATTTTAAAATTTTGAATGATCAAAATTGTGGATAACAGATCACATGCAAATACAATGTCCAACTTTTGGACACATAGTTTTTGGCCAAATTTTGTAACAAGGCTGAGTGCCTAAGCACTTACGGGATAGCGAGGATGCAATGACCTATGCACTTGGTCCTAAGCATCAAAGCTATTGAAAAATGGTGCTGCAATTCTAAGAAATTTAGTGTATGCTAGCAATGAGAGACAATGTATTGACTATTGAGCTGTAATCACATCTTGAGAAATCTAGATTGTTATACTTTTGTCATTCACTGTGCTAACGTGTGTGAACTTTAGACAAGATTTATGGTTAGGGTCCCAAGGTAGGGATCTTGTATAAAGTATAGACATGTATAATGTATGCATTAGGGAGAATAATTCTCATGGGAGAATTGGTTGGAGAGGTAACACATTTTGAATGTAACCTTACGAGGGAAAGCATATAGGTGGTTGGGTATATCTAGGGCTGAATGTAATCATTGTTTACATGAATATAAGTTTAATATTCTATTAAGTTTTGTATGATGTTTCTATGCATAGATGAAAACTCGGGAATAGCTTGCAGAACTTGTGAGTCAAGATGGCTCATGAGTTAGGAAATAACTCAACCCTGAGTTTTTGTGAAAAATCTGCTTGTGACTTGCTGATAACTCATTGATTACTTGGTAAAAACTTGCAATTTCATCAAAAAACTTGGCTGCACTTGCATAATATCATCTGGCCCAAAAAAATTTCACATATTTTATCACTTTTTGTTGTCCTTTTAGTTTTGATGGCAGAAGAGTTTGTAGACATTTGAGCGCTTCTTACAGCTCCTCGTAGCAACAAAAAATGAGTCATTATGAGTTGAATGAATGAATGAATGTTTTTAATCACGTCCACGAGGCCAAGCAGCCTATGGGACCCACAGATAGCAAGCGAAGAGACGTGAACCCCAAAAAATGCAAAAAAACCTATGTTTCTTTTTCTTTCTGCATCTTGGATCTTCTGCTGTGTATCTTGACCAGAAAATCTGCAAACCCTATTATCTTCTCTTCTTCAAACAGATCACCCAAATTGTTCCCTTTTAATGTCTCAGTATAATTGATCCGAATGTCCCTATAAGCCGAACATTCCCTGATGTAGTGCCATTCTGTCTCAACCACTCCTTGAGTGCAATATCTACACCTTCTGTCTGCCCACTCCTCTTTAGGTATCATCCACTTTCCGGTCTCACATCTAAGCTGGTGCGAACTTGTTCTAATCTGAGCTATCAACATTTTCGCTTTCCATTTTATTTCCATTCCGATGTAGGTCTTTTGTGTGTGGTCATGCGTAGGGTTAAAATGTTTGACATAGTATTCCTTCTTCCTCCCAAGTGGCCCTTTCCACATGCTTTCTTTGAACTTTCCTTGCACATACCTTTTTATTTCCCTATTGGCATTTGGACACTCACTTATGCTAATACCCCACTTGCTCATCCATTTGATATTCTGTTTCATCCACGTGCTCTTTCTTCTATCTAATTTTTCATTTGCTGCCATTTTTGGCCAGCGATGAGTCTCCATGTTATCTAGTCTTCTTAGATAGCTTAGCAACCGAGACATAGCAGACGCTTCAACAGGGAAAGCCCCGGCCTCAGCTAGAACAATCTCGTAAGGGACAGTAGATTTAATCCTGAGACTCTGTGTGATTAAATGTTTTTGTAATCTCTCTATCTGTCTCCACTTTTTTGCTGAGGTGTTGCTACCCCAAACTTCACATCCATATAGTACCACTGGAACAACTAAAAGCCCAAAAAGAGTTTTCTTTGTCTTCCAATCCCATAACTCGGCCCTTCTGCATCTATTTTGCAATGAGTGTAAAGCTTTCCATCCCCCTTGTATCCTCTTTGCTCTACACGTTTCCCAGCTGAGTTTGTTGTGGAAATCAAGGCCAAGATACTTATATTCATTGACCACCTGCAAGGGGCTGCCTTCAAAAACAAATTCCCTATGAACCTTCTTTCTCTTCAAGGTAAAGATCATGACCTTAGTTTTGGTAGTGTTCACTTGCATCCCCACCTGATGACAAAAGAGCTCTAGCGCTTTTAAGTGTTCCTTCAAATCTTGTGCTGTTTTTGCCATTAAGACCAGATCATCCGCATATAAAAGCAGCTTTATAACACAATTGGTCAAGTAGACCCCACCCCCACCAAACTTATCGATCCACTCCTCTAATTTGTCAATGTATATCCCAAATAATGTAGGGGATAAAGGGCATCCCTGCTTGACCCCGATATCGCTTCCAAAACGTTCTGAAAATCCTTGTTTGGTTCGAATTTTGGCCCAAACCTGTTCATACAGCCTATGGACAGCAGCTCTATAGTGTATTGGAATTTCCAATTCTTCCATCCTACTCCATAATTTGCTCCTAGGAACCGTATCAAAAGCTTTCCTAAAGTCAACAAAGCAGCAAAAAACCTCCTCTCCTTGTTTATCCCAGACTTTCTCGATCAAGTGTCTAAGAGTCATGCAATGATCAATAGTAGAATGTTTTGGCCTGAAGCCCGCTTGCCCTTTTGCGCGTTTTCCCTCCTTTTCCGCCCAAACACTGATCCGCTTTTCTATCATACTCCCAAAAAGTTTGCCAAAAAGAGGGTTGATCATTATAGTGCGGTAATTTGAAGGGTTGTTGATGTCACCACCTTTGAGCAGGGGGATGACAACACTAGTCGTCCAATTTGCAGGAAACCCATATTGAGTAGACCATTATTGTAGGATGTGGTCAATAACACAAACTTACTAGTAGATGAACAAAAAGTAATTTGGAAAAGATGGGCTGCATCATTTTATTTGATAGGTAGACAGATGGTAGGAACCAAACCTTAATCAACTTCCTCATGTCTTCAAGAGATTGATATTCTTGAAGTTGATCGATGCCTTCAATGAAGTAAAAAATGTTGAGACCTTATGTAACTTGTTCGATGAAGTGATGATTGAGTTGGGGGTGAACATTATCGAGATAGTGATGGACAATGCATTTGTGTATGTATTAACTGGTAAGATGCTAGAGGGGAGACGCCCTACTTTGTTTTGGTGCCCTTGTGCTACCCATTCCATTGACCTTCTCCTTGAGGATATTGGGAAACATGGTTGAAGATGTGAGGAATGTCACAAAATACATCTACAACCATACATGGGTCTTGAATCTCATGAGGGAGCACATTGATGGCAAGGAGCTCGTGTGTTTAGGATTCGCTTGGTTTGTGACAAATTCCATCACCTTGCAAAGTATCAAGGTAAGTTTTTGTTCAAATAATTTTCTTTTTTTGTTTAAATTGTTGTTTGATACGGTAGTTGTGGATTGGGGGTTCACTCCCTTGTATATAAAAATAAAAAAGAATAACAATAGTCTTATCATCAATCCTTAAACAAGTGTGCTTTGAAGTTACAACTTGAGCCAAAAACCATCCTATTGAAATCCCTTAGAACAACTTCTACTAAACAAGGACTTAAACATTGTTTGAAATTGATTTGTTGCACAACAACTAAAATTTGTTATGTATTGTTGGTGGCATGCACCTCCCAGGAGCACCATCTGCAACAAAACACCTTCCAAGATACGAGAGAAGCAAAAGCTATTTCACCAAAAGAGAGAATGTATTGAGATGATATGAAATACATAATGTACAAAGTGCCTTATAAAGGCATGAAAAATAATGACGGGTGGGAAAACTACCCACACAGGAAAAAACCACCCGGGAGATTAACCTAAGCAAAAAATTTAACACACTAACACCACCTCTTAAATGCAAACTTAGGGAGAATGAAGATGCAAAAATGCAATATGGGTCTCGACTACACAACCATGTTAGGTACCCATTACAATGCAAAAGGAAATCTCTCACAACCGGAGAAAAGGAGAAAAACCCTGTGGGAAAAAACCCCTCTCCAAAAGAGAGAAGAAAACAAGACAAGATGCATGGATGGAGGACTCAATCATACCCCCAAGGACTGCATACATCATGTATATACAATCGATAGCCCCCCCATAAGAGGGAAAGAGAGAGACTATATAGGCCCCCCACAATGTGTAATCGCCTACAAAAATGGTAAGTTCCTGAAGACAAAGCATTATCCAATGTCGACAAATAACTTGTCTCCCTTTTGGAAGAAAGAAAAACAAGTACAAATGCAGCTATGCTTCCCATTTTGGATAGGAATTGAAAGAAGGAAGCATGAACATGTATGATGATGTCTCTGAAATCTGCTCATGTGTCACCAAGACCTTGGAAGATGATGTCACGAACCAATCATGAACATGCCCAATCACAATAGAAGGTGACAAACAAGGTACCACTAGAAACTGATGCTGAACAAAACACCTTCAAATGACCGTTAATTTGATCCACCTCCCAGGAACACCATCTGCAGCAAAACATACCTTCACGAGATACGAGAGAAGCAAAAGCTATTTCACCAAAAGAGAGAATGTATCGAGATGCTATGAAATACATAATATATAGAGTGCCTTATAAAGGCATGAAAAATAATGACGAGTGGGAAAACTACCCACACGGGAAAAAACCACCTAGGAGATTAACCTAAGTGAAAAACTTGACACACTAACATGCATTAACTAAAAATTATTGTGTAGCAACAAAAAAATTGTTAAGCAACAACTAAGGATTCTTGCATAACAACATTGAACATTTTATGCAACAATTGAGGACTGTTGTGTGGCATCAAAATACTTGTTATGAGGTAATTAACAACTATTGTGTAGCGATTGCAAACTTGATACCCTGCAATACAAAAATTCTAATGGATATAGATACAAGTTTATAATATATAACATAGTCGTAAAACTCAGGCTCAACAATAACTTGGCAAGGTCAAAAATTTTAAAAACTCAGGACTCGACAAAAATTCGGGGAAAAACTTGGCAAATTTATCAAACTTTTGAAAATACATATTTTTCTAAAATATTCTTCAAAAACAAACATATATACTAAATGTGTAGAACATATCATTGATTTCCATCATATTATTAAGCATGACTAGGTCAACACCCAACACAAATACAATCAACATGTTTGCATGCTAATGATTAAAATTCCCATACAATCCCTCATGTTGAATGAAAATGAACCTTCAAAGTTCAAACAATTGTTTAAAACCTAAGTTATTGGTTTTGTTCATGGATTTGACAAAAATATTATGAGGGCTGATTCATTTTGGGTTTGTCCGTATCAGAAACATGTAAAACTTTATATATAATGTTAATAAAATTTATATATTATATAATAACAAACAAATATTAATAATTATTATAAGATAATAAAATTATAAATATAATAGCCTGCACAGGTAGCCGAGTTGGCTTGAGTCTTAGGTTTTCTCCTTGAAGTCTCGAGTTCGACTTGGAGGCCCGGGCTCACTAAATGCGTGTGGCTTGCAAGCGGCTGCGCGCATCCCCAGGGACTAGTCTCGCCCCAGCTCGCCCACTACTCCATCGAGGGGATCGTGGGGACACCCTAGGTTATCAAAAAAAATATATATAAATATAACAATACAATAATAAATATAATATAATTATTAATAATATAGTAATATATAAATATTAATAATATAACTATAAGATAATAATATTATAAATATTTTTATAACATATAATTATTAATAATTTAATATACATTAATATAAATGCAATGTGTTCGATAGATTCTTAGTTCGATAATATACATTATCTACGATTCTGCATTGAATACCTTCGCAAATTCGTGCCCTCGTCGCAGCCCTATTCGCGTCTTCAAATACCTAAATCACGTCCCTAAATGAGTCGTGGAGCTATTTAGAATGAATAAAAAAAAACACATTCACCTTTTTTCAACCTATAAATGACTAATGCCAAGTTTTGCAAGAAAAAATTGCGGGTTTGAAATATTCCCCATTAATTTTTTCCCAAAATTAACATTCAAATCAGCAACCAAACACTGATTAGCATTAGCTCCAAAATGTAAACCAGCAAAGAAGATAACTCTAACCAAGAATGTTCACCAAGATCCCAATGTGGGCGAGGTGATAGCATATGGTCAGAGGATCATTAGGCATAAACAGAGCTGAAAGTACAATTCATCTGCTGGTGCAGGCATCCACAAGCGGTGGGAATACTCCACTTATTCAGTGGGTGAGTTTACAACAATTATTAGGCGGCAAGCCAGCCTTTAAATCCACTCTTCCACTTATTAACGTGGGGGGAATACTGTCCACACAACCACTTATAACGTGGGGGGAAATTACAAACAAGATATATGTTTATTCTAAAACTCAACCACTCAATTGTGGGAGTGTAAAACAGATATAAAATTGCAGCAAGTAAAGGAAGAGCTGTTAGTACTACTAACTAGCTTTACAAAGAATAAGAACAGCTGCAAATAGAATAGATAAGCTTTTAGAATGTTCTTTATCCACACTGGCGGTAAACCATCCAGGGGTACTTAATGTGAGAAATAGAAAATAATTGCAGCAATAAAGGACTGGAACAGTACTACTGTTTACAGTCTTACAATATAGAAAGAGAGCTGCAAATTACATCAATATTACAATGTTTTCAAAGCACCAAGATTCTGAATGATTCCATGATTATTAGTAGCAATTATTGATGAAGAAAGGACTGGAAATTCAAACTGAAACAAGTCTGATATAAATCTGCAATTCTGGAAATGAATAACCAGCAACTATAAGAATTAATTAAATGCTCATAACTTCACCAAAATACCTCCGAATGGCGTGAAACGAAGTGCAATGAACCTCTGGAGGATAGGCACCCATGACAAGATGAAGAAACAGCCTCAAAAGTCATCCATTAATTTATGGCACAATTCTCAATTCTCTACAGATGGTACGACTCTTGAAAAGGGCGATTTAGCAATAAAAAATCAAAGACTTGGAAATAAATTCCAATCTCTTGTGGAAGGGGTCGCCTTGGGTCTAGAACCACTTTGCAAACATACCCAGAATGATATTTAATTTGCTCAAAAAGCTGTCAACAAAAAACACTTTCAGCCATGATAAACCAGCAACATAAAAATTGGAAATATCTCACCAAAACTCCACAATAATGCTCAATATGTACTTCTGGATGAAGCACACTCTCAGTCCACCACCTAGGGAACCATAGTTTCAGGCCCGAAGAGTGGAGTAGATTTGCTAAGCTAACCCTTAGCCGGATTCTGGATTTCAAACCAGCAGCATAACGTTATATTTTTCCCCAAAGATGATCAGCTCTACAAACAGCAGCAATATATAAGCTTCAATTGGCAAATGAAGCAACAAGAGACTCTTCAAATTCCAAGAAGTTGAATCACTTCAACTTCCAAAAGGGATGCCACTTTAAGCATTTCACTTTTTGAAATAATAAAATATTAATCAACCTCTTTTAGGCATCCAACTTCACTTTGCAACAATAAAGCATTTAATAATTCATTAAATGCACCATTGACCCCTTAATGACCCCCTTTTAAAAACAACATGAAGTGATCATTCCTAGGCGTGGGGGTACAACTGAGAAACATAAAAATGACTAAGTATAAAACTTAATCCATGGAGATAACCAAAGCCAAACTGAAACTGAAGGATAGCAAAATGACTTGAGTTGAATTGCTGATGATGCTATTGCCAAAATTAGACTTACTAAAAATAGCCAACTGCTATAAATAGTAAGTTCACATCAAAACAACAGAAAGCCAAACTGAACATTGAACTGCAAAGGATTGAACTGCTGCTAGACAGATACTGCCAAAAGAGACTTGCTAAAAATAGTGAACTGCTATAAATAGTAAGTCTGCAGAACAACCTTAGAATGCCAATTGAGCAGTATCTGAAAGAGGAAACCCTAATTTTCTGCCTCAGCTTAGCCTACGGATTTCCGGAAATAGGCTAAATCCAAATGAAGAGCGTATGGCCAAAATGGGGACATTACAAGGTTTTAGCGCTTTTTTGCGGGTTTACATTAAAAAATCGTTGTGATTTTTTTCGACGACGCAGTCACGAGTTTACAGTAGAGTTACTTGCCACTGCTCATGGTGTGCGAGTACTTGCGTGTCAGCCAAGTATTAGTAAGTCTTACAACCTTGATATATAACATCTAACTTGTAAAGTTATAGTTTTCTATTTTTGTAAATTTCTAATGTTTTTTTTTTTAAATCTAGAAACAAATTACCAACATTCTATATGGATTGTGGAAATCTGCTCTCTTATGCTTGATTTAGTTTAATATTTTGATTTAGTTTTGGGATTCTAAAGTTGGTGGATTCTAATATCCCTTACAAACATTTTAAATCTGCCATTAAAGATTTTTTCAAAAACTCTTGGAAGGAGAAATCGGGTGCAATGAAGAATCAACCATTTTCTTCATTTTTAACATAGAATATTGTGCCTTTGTGAGCTCTTTGTTTGGACACAATTTCAAACCTCCTTGATTGGTGTGGCTCTTCTTTGTGTGTGGCCCTTCTTTGGTGGCAAGATGCTGGTTGACAGTTTTGTGTTGTGTTGCAGCGCTTCTGCTATTTCTTTGCTTCTTGTGTGGGTTTCAAGTGCCCTTCAAAACCTGTTTCTGCTGTTTTCTTTAGTTGGCAAAGTTTGAGACTTTGGTGCTTGGCTGTGTTCTATTTCTTCACTTTGTACAAGGTTTTGGGCCCTTTCAAAACCTTGCTTACCTTATCAAAAACATAGAATATTGTGCCAAGGGAAAAAGCACGACTTGCTGTTGGTATTACAAGTTTTAAAACACTAATTTGTTGTTCATGACAGCAGCAAACAATATCCAAAACCTTGCTGCAATTTGCACAATGAAGATGGGCAAACAAACCCACAAATTGGAACCAAAACATTTTTTTTTCAATTACAAAATCACCAGCACTCTAAATAGAGACTAAGCAGCATAAATACATAAATAAACTCTGATAAAACAGCTACCAAACTGATAACAACAACAAACTTAAACTGTACCAAAATTTGAGCACTCCAAAACACAAACCTTGCTAAACAACTCAACCAAAAATCCAAATTAAAGCCATCTTTCAGCACCAATGCAACTTTTGTGTGAAGTGACGCCTACAAACCCTCAAAGCCATTGTCCCTGAGTCCAAATCTCCTTGGTTTTCCATCTGCAGAGATTATCCCTACAATGGTTTATCAGCCTTTGCAGGAGAGCCACAACCTATGAATAGAGAAACAAGCATAAAATCAATCCAATATGCAAAAACAAGTAATAAAGGATGTCAAACCTTGCAGCCGCAAACTTGGGTGCCCAAATCCCAACACCTAGCATGAGAGGCTTGCATGTGAAGAATTGTAACTCCTCAAGCCAAGTGTTGAAAGCACAAAATCATGCACCCGGAAAAGCTGCAAAAGAAGAAGCCTCATCTTGCACCACTACCAATGCCAAAAAAGAAAAAATCAATCTTCCCCAAGAAGTCATGCCCAAACTTGATTTAATAATTTATTTCAAACATATTTGATATTCTCCCCAAAAAGCATTAATTTAATAATCTTGAATAATGAACCTTTTCCCGGTTAAATTGTCAAATTCAAATCTGCTTTTTCAAGATGTTGGACCTGCTAAAAATAGAGAGTTACTAAAATTAGAAAGGGGACATGACATGTCCTCCCTCCCAAAGATTGCTTGTCCTTAGCAATGTAAGTTTTGATGATTAAGAACCTTTGAACCTCCCCATGTTGCATCCTCGATAAGCAAATCCTTCCACTTGACCAAGTGTTCAATGATGCTTCTATTTCATAGCTTCTTCTCTTGTTTCTAGAATCTCCTTAGGTACTAAAATCAGTCTCCCTTCATCATCAAGAGGTGGCATTATAGGAGAAGTTACAACTTGCTGTCCTACAACCTTCTTCAAACATGAGACATGGAAAACTTTGTGTATCTTGCAACTCGGTAGCAGCTCCAAGTCATATGCAACCTCCCCAACCTTCCTAGTGACTTTGTAGGGCCCATAAAATTTTGGTTTGAGCTTCTCTACTCCACTCCTCTTAAAGGAACTTTGCTTGTATGGCTGCAAGCTCACAAAGAGCAAATCACCCACTTCAGAAACTCTCTCAGTCCTCTTCTTATCTGCATATAGCTTTTGCTGATTTTGAGCATGTGCCAAATTATCTTTAAGAGACCTTAAAATCTCTTGGCTTTGCTGGATAAAGTCACTTGTTGCAGGGACTCTACTATCTAAAAACAAGTCAGCAAAAGAAAGAGCATCATAGCTATAGAGAGCACGGAAAGGAGACATTCCAAAGACATATGATGAGATGTGTTGTAACACTATTCCCGTATGTGTAACCACTTCACCCAAGCACCTTGTTGATTTGAAACATAATTCCTCAAATACCCCGCTATCCTCTTATTGACAATTTATGTTTGTCCATCCGTTTGTGGATGAAAGCTTGTGCTAGGAGTAAGTTCGATACCTATCAAATGAAATAATTCCTTCCAAAAAGAACTGAGAAATCTTTTGTCCCTATCACTAACAATATTCTTGGGCAACCCACGTAATCTGAAAATTTCTTTAAAAAACAAATTTGCTACTTGAGGTGCTTTGAATTCATAAGTAATAGGAAGAAATGTGCATACTTTGTTAAGTCGTCTACCACCACAAATATACAATATTTACCTTGAGCTTTAGGCAAACCAGTGATAAAGTCCATGGATATGTTTTCCCACTTGTGCTCAGGAATTAGGAGTGGCTGAAGCAAACCTGCTAGAAAAATCTGCTCACCCTTGTTTTGTTGAGATACCATGCATTCCTTAATATGAGTGAGGATATCTTCTTTCATTCCCTTTTAGGAAAACCTTTCTCGAGCTTGCTTATATGTCTTATAATAACCTTGGTGACTGGCCAAAGGAGTATCATGGAAGACCCTTATATCTTCTCCTTGATCTTCGAACCCGATACCAAGTATACCCTATTCTTGTAAAAGATTAAACCATCAGCAATGGTGTACCTGTCATCTTCCACCTTTCCATCCAAAATGTCAGTAGCAAATGAATCCTTCGTATATTCTGAAATTATATTTACTTTCCAATCAATAGTGATAGTAGAAAGAGAGCATAAGGAAGGCTTCCTAGAAAGTGCATCTCAAAATCATAAGCCTGGAGTTTACTCACCCATTTATGTTGGCAATCATTCAAATCCTTTTGATTCAAAAAGAATTTCAAACTATTATTATCAGTCTTAACCATAAACTTACCACAAACTAGATATTGTCTGAACTTGTCTAGAGCATGCATAATTGCCAATATTTCTTTGTCATAAATAGAATACCCTTTTTCCAAAGGATTCAGTTTTCTACTTTCAAATGCTATAGGATGTCCCCTTTGAGTTAGAACAGCCCCAATACCTTCTCCAAAAGCATCACATTCAACAACAAATGGAAGAGAGAAATTAGGAATTGCAAGCACCAAGCAGGAGCTCATTACCTTTTTGAGTGTTTCAAATGTACCTTGAGCTTCTTCCATCCAAACAAAGGCTCCTTTCCTAGTCAAATCAGTCAAGGGGGTAGCAAGTTGAGAGAAACCTTTTACAAATCTTCTACAGTAGTTGCATAACCCAAAGAACCCTCTCAACTGAGTAAGATTGGTGGATGGTGACCAATCTATTATAGTCTGTATCTTATGCGGGTTAACCTGCACTCCTTGTGAGCTTATGATGTATCCCAAATACAAAATTTTAGTCAGCCCAAATTCACATTTAGACAACTTATCATAAAAGGATTGCTACTCTAGAGTACCCAAAGGGCCAAAACTATATCCTAGTGTCTAGATGCTCCTTCCAAGTTTTACTATAAATCAAGATATCATCAAAGAACACTAAAACAAATTTTTTAAGCTGCCTACTGAAAACTTTATTCATTGCAGATTGGAAAGTTGTTGGTGCATTTGTGAGACCAAATGACATAACAAGAAACTCAAAATGACTATAGTGGCAATGGAAAGCAATCTTCTCTACATCTTTCTTCATATGGATTTGATGGTAACCCGATCTCAGATCTATTTTAGAGAAGTAAACTGCCCCATGTAACTCATCAATAAGTTCATCTATCCTTGGTATGGGATACCTATTTTTAATGGTTTTCTTGTTTAGAGCTCTATAGTCTATGCACATTCTCATTGTGCCATCCTTCGTTTTAACCAAGACTACAGAAGAGGCAAATGGACTTGAACTGGGCCTTATGAAACCCAAATCAAGAACCTCCTGAATGGTTTTTTTGGTTTCCTCCTTATAACTCTTTGGGTGACAGTAGGGAGTAGTAATCACAAGTTTGACACCTTGCTCTAGCTCAATGACATGTTCTAACCCTCTATCTAGTGGTAACCCAAGAGGCAAGTCATTGAAAATAAGACTATGCTTATCAAGAATGGACTGAATTTCAAAATGATTTTTACCTTGCTTCTTAGAAGAGCTGGTTGTATGGGTCAAGATTGTTGCTGCCCAAGTTACTTGTCCCCTTTTGAAAGTCCTTTCCATCCTCTTGGCTGAAACCACATAAAAGTCATCACAGTAGGTGCTTCATTCGAAAAGCCTCTTAACACAATCTCTTTCCCATTGGCTTGGAACTTGAACTCCATGGTTTGGTGGTTTGTATAGTATCCTCCATTAGAATGCAGCCACTGAACACCTAATACAACATCAGTTTCCCCTATTCCAACCACATAAAAGTCATCACATACCTCATAGTCATTCAAGGTTATTTTGAGTTGCCGAACCATTCAAGTGTACGGTATAGTAAAACCATCAGCAACAGTAACACTGAAACCTTCAAAGTCTTCGGCCTTCAACACTCTCTTTGACACATAACCCTCATCTATAAAGTTATGTGTTGCACCACTATCTATGAGAACGGTTGTCCTTTGTCCAACTATAACTACCTAAACTCTGAAGGGATGATACCTAGGTGCTCCTAATAGGGCTGCTATGGTAACTCCTTTACTATTTTCTTTTTCTTCCTCTGACTCTGCCTCCTCTTTGGAGTCATGGAAATCCTCATTATCATTTGTATTTGAATCTGAAATCACCTCAACAAAATGCACCTGTCCCTTTCCCAAACATCTATGCCCTTGAGACCATGGTTCCCTACAGGTAAAGCAAAGTTCTTTCTTCGAAGTTCAGATTTTGCAACATTATCCAACCTCTTCCCAGCTGATTTTGGAACATTCTTTTGTGGGGGAACTGTGGGGGTCTTTTTCTGAAAATTCCCTTTGTGTTGCCATGGGTTTAGAGGTTTAGTTTGATGGACACTCGCTTTCTTGGGCATGGAGACTTCAAGCTACAAACTTCTTTTTATTGCTTCCTATAAGGTGGTGGGTGAAAAAGCCTTAACAAGTCCCTTAACAGGTTCTTCAAGACCTTCCAAGAAAAGGTATATGATCCTTTTTTAGACATATCCGGCACCATAACAACAATCTTTTGAAAATTTTCAACATACTCATCTATGGAATTTGTTTGTTTCAAATTGTACAGTTCCTTAAAATACTCGCTTCATCTTTAATTTCAATCTATCGATTAACCTTTGACTGAAATCATCAAAAAAAGTTAACTTATCATGACCTTGAGTAGTCATTCCATGGTACCACCAATCATAGGCAGATCTCTCCAGGTGCAAGGTTGCATATTGTATGGCATCTTGTTCCCACATTGGACTGAGTGTAAAATAGGTCTGAAATTTTTGTAACCACGCTCTAGCTTAGATTTTATCAATTCCATCAAAGTAGGGGCTGAAAGTTTATTGATTTTTCTCTTAAGTTCTCCTCCACTAGAATCATGGTGGTGCTTATAACCCCTTACTGCCATCAAACTTTGCATTTGAGATACATAGTCATTATATGAGACTGCACTTTTAAACCCTTCATCCTAATTCTCATGGGAAACTTTGATTTTCAATGATGCAGTCGCAAGTTTACAGGCGAGTTACTCGCCGCCGCCCATGGTGCACGAGTACTTGCGTGTCTGCTGAGTATCGACAAATCTTACAACCATGATATATAACATCAAACTTGTAAAGTTATAGTTTTCTATTTTTGTGAACTTCTAATTTTATTTTTTTTTAAATGCTTGATTTAATTTATTTTTCTGATTTAATTTTAGGATTCTAAAGTTGGTGGATTGTAATATCCCTTACAAACATTTTAAATCTGCCATCAAAGATTTTTTCAAAAACTCTTGAAAGGAGAAATTGGGTGCAATGAAAAATCAACTATTTTCTTCATTTTTAACATAGAACATTGTGCCAAGGGAAAAACATGACTTGCTGCTGGTATTACAAGTTTTAAAAATACTAATTTGTTGTTCATGACTGCAGCAAACAATATCCAAAACCCTGCTGTAATTTGCACAATGAAGATGGGCAAACAAATCCACAAATTGCAACCACAACACTGTATTTTCAATTACAAAATCACCAACACTCTTAATAGAGTGTGAGCAACATACATACATGAATAAAATTTGATAAAATAGCTACCAAGCTGATAGCAACAACAAACTAAAACTGTACCAAAATCTGAGCACTCCAAAACACAAACCTTGCCAAACAACTCAACCAAAAATCCACATTAAAGCCATCTTTCAACACCAATGCAACTTCTATGTGAAGTCACAACTGTAGACCCTCAGAGCCACTGTCCTTGAGTCCAAATCTCCTTGGTTTTCCAGCTTCAGAGATTATCCCTACAATGGTCTATCAACCTTTGCATGAGAGTCACAACCTGTAAATAGAGAAACAAGCATAAACTCAATCCAATCTGCAAAAACAAGTAATAAAGGATGTCAAACCTTGCAGCCCCAAACTTGGGTGCCCAAATCCCAACGCCTAGCATGAGAGGCTTGCATGTAAAGAATTGTAACTCCTCAAGCCAAGTGTTGAAAACACAAAATCATGCCCTTGAAAAAGTTACAAAAGAAGAAACCTCATCTTGCACCACTACCAATGCCAAAAAGGCAAAAATCAATCTTCCCCAAGAAGTCACACTCAAACTTGATTTAGTAAATTATTTCAAACATATTTGATATTCTCCCCAAAAAGCATTAATTTAATAATGTTGAATAATAAACCCTGTTCCAGGTTAAATTGTCAAATTCAAATCTGCTTTTTCAAGACATCAGGCCTGCTAAAAATAGAAAGCTTCTAAAATTAGAAAGGGGACATGACATGGATGGGAATAAAAACTCCATTGGGTATCTATATGAGGCCATGGACAGAGCCAATAAGACAATTAAGCATTTGTATGTGTCCAATAGAAACAAATATGAACTTGTCTAGCACAGTATTAATTAGAGGTTGAACAAACAACTCTATCAACATATTCATGTTGTTGCCTACTATTTGAGCTCGAAGTTTTTCTTCTCCAATTCATTTCGAGTAGATAAGGATCTTATGGATGGTCTCAACAAATGTATGAAGAGGTTGGTCCTAGATGAGAACCCTAGCAACATCATACATGATGACTTACATATTTAAAGGTTGTGGAGGAGAGATTGCTTTCATCTTTATGCATTTGTAGTAGAGCCACTCAATAGCCAAGTAAAAGAACATGTGTTTAGTTTTAGTTTATTGTTTACTTTAAGTTTACTAAAAATATTTGAAATTTATGCATGCCCTTATAAATTTGCATTGGGAAGTTATGGTGCAACAACACTCAATCTTCAAATTCTTGCCACCCACATTTTATACCAACTTTGTTGTGTTTTTGAGGTCATTCACACAAAAAAGTGCAACAAATTGACTCAAAAGCACTTGAATGGCCTTGTCTTTGTGTTGGCGTTTAAATTCGCACCTCTGGAATGCGGATTTGAAAACGGACAGCTATGCACAGATAAACTGCTCTTCAAATTAGGAGGGGAAGCTCCCTCTTGCTGATGGTGTTTGAAAGAAAGTAAACTAAAACTAAGTTGCCTATCTTTTTGGATCGGCTTAGAGCACAAGGTTTTTAAACACAAGCCCGCAGCTGAGATTTTCTGATAAGAAGTTCAGCTACGACTAGCAGACTAAGCGTTCCAACTTCTCAAGTAATAGCAGAGCAAGAGAGTTAGAAATTAACAAGGTAGATTTTCTGACAAAAATACTTTATCAATCTCTCTCTCAACAAACACCTACACGCTTCTTTGTAAGCGAAATAAAGATCATGAAAGCATAACATAGATAACGGAAATCTGAGATTTTAGACCAAGGCAAAAGAGGCTCATGATTTTATTACTCAAATCTCTAAAACAAAACTCCCTTCTAACATGCCTTGAATAAGAAATTGCAGCTAAGGAGGCTTGCAAACTTATTCTTAACACAATAGAAAACAGCAATCTCACTAACTCCTTGTTGGCTAAAGAGGCTCAACAATTTGCTTATCACAATACAAATGAACAATACTTGAGCAACAAATATAAGGCACAATAGGCTCAGCGTTTTGTTCTCATAGCACGGTTAAAGAAACTAAATGAGCCAAGGCTCTTATTTATAGAGAAGCAGAGGAGTAGGGAACCCTAAATCTCCTTGCTTTCAGAATCTAGGGCTTGCTCGGCAAGCAAGCTTTATTACTAAATCTAGAAAGATAAAACCCTAAAAGCAGAAAAAGCGGGAAACGCCAACTATTACATCTTATCTTCTTTCTATCCTCAAAGAATGGATGGGATGATTCAAAATAGAAGAAAGCGGGAAAAGCTTCTAGAAGAAAGCTGCTTTAAAGCTCGATCACATCCGCTAGGAAGTCTGAGATTGTGTCCCGGTTTGGTGCATCTATACCATCAACAGCAAAACACCGCTTTTCAAGAATATCTTCGGCATCTTCAATAGATCTTAGGAAATCTTCAATCTCATTGGCCGCTTTATTGAACTTTGCTGACATCACTGAAATATGACCTATCCTTCCGCCAACTGGGCTGCAACTTTGAACAACGTTCTGGAACTGATTTTGCACCTCCTCAAGGCCGACATAAGAACCATCTTCAAGACTGTACTGAGAGGGGATCTCTATGACAAATTCGCTGATGAAAAGGAGAGCTTCAACCACCCTTTGCCTGTAGGTGATGAATTCTTCAGATATCCTCTCATAGGTTTTAACTTTGAAAACATGACGTTCTCTCCATGCAAGGATTTGTCTTTTATGCTCCTTTGAAACTGCTGAACCGTAGGCTGTGTCTAAATCAGCAATGATAATCTCATGCCTAGGTTTTACTTCAGCCCATGTTTGTTCAAATCCTTGGATGCTTTGACGAAGTTTATGAGCATTCTCTCTCAACTGGAACATCCGAGCCAAGATCTCCTTTCCTCTGACAATGAATCTCTCGATCCATTCCTGAGTCTCTTTCCCACATATGACCAGCTGTCTTAACTGATGGTGATCAGTTGGTGTCTCTAAGATCTGGGGCAGCAACTGGGTTGTTTGTGAAGAACCACGAGCAAGGTTAGAGATGAAAAGCTTAAGCTGCTGATTTTCAGCCTTGAGGGCTGCCTTGTCTTCTCCGTCTTTCAGCACTCTTTCATGTAGGTTTTCGGATACGACTTTGAAGAGACTCAAATCTGCATGTCTGGTATTTCTACCAAGATTAGCCTTGACCATTACAAAATCATCCATGTTCACCTCATCTCTATTCTTATCTTCTGGAGGCACAGCAGTCTCTACAACAATCTCGTTATCGGGATTCCTATCAAAGTGAACTTGCTTCTTTGCCTTCTTCTTAGGAGGTTCCTGATAGATATTATCGAGATCATCAACACTCACTTGATATGAAGGCCTTCTCCTAACCCTTCCTAAGGAGTTCTCAAGCCAAGACACCGTAGTATCTTTACTAACTTCCTCAGGATGTACTGCTGCGATCTCTTCATCATCTTCGATATCAAGATCAATATGAATTGGTGACGAACCCGTCAAAGGTACAGGAACATGTGTTGAAGGTGGCTCCTCTGTTTCTTTCTGAGGTATGGGCTCGTCAAGAGGAACTTCTGAATCAACTGTAGGCTGTTCCTGTATGACTATGCCTGAGAAATCCATCCTTCTCTTACATTTTTATTTGATCTACTGCCTTGATGCCATCTTGAGACTGACTTTTACCCTTTCCTTTTGACTGTGCTGTGGAAGAAGAGGGAATTATCCTTGGCGGCTCTGCTACTGGAATAGAGTTCTTCCTTTTAAGCACTAAGAAAACCTTACTATACTCAATGACTTGTCTTGTTCTGTCTTCAACTGAAAGAGATTCCTTGTTTTCCCAATTAACTTGTGGAAGAGGCTGATCCTTGATTCTTTTCTGAGTGTACATTGGTAGAAGAACATCTTCATCATCATCAGAGAGTCCTTCAATGTCTTCATTTAAACAATCTTTCATCTGATGGAGAGTCAACCTGCTGTAACTACGCCTTCGCACTTCAAACTCATCTGCACAGTTAGCCCAAAAATCTTCAAGTGCGGGTATATTATTGTAATTCTTTTCCAACCGGCCAGCGTAGACACCATGAGGATCAAATGACCGCCTCTCACTGTAGGGTTTGAGACCGAATTTATCTAATTCTTCTCCAATTGTCTTGGCATCTGTAGCAGTCCTGCATGTATAAATACCCAACCCTAATGGAAAGTGAAGAGAGGGTTTCTTTCTATTTCTCAAGACTGTGTGGACACCGTGAGCTTGCCTCAAGAATTCCATGAAGATGACCTCGTCTGACGGATACCTTGGCAACATTAGCGGGGCACCTGAATAACCATAAACCCTGAGATAGGTAAAGGTAGGAAACTGTATAAACCAATCTGCCCATTCCGCCATTGCTGCCCTAGCAACTGAAGAGATGCGGACGTGCAATTCATTGTCTAAGTCACGCACCGTGTACATCAAGAATGCCTCATTCACCCTTTTGTAGTGGTGCAACGACTTTGTGAACTCCAGCTGAGGATAATAATTATATATGTGTTGAACGCTCAATGACCCCTCGGTGTTCAATCCTCTGAATTGACCTTGATAGGCCACCAAATAGACTAGATATGACACCATGTGGAATACATGAAACTGGAAATATTCTGGTATTTGTTGATGTAGGCAGTCACTAATCAAAGTAGGCCAATCATAAAACTCGGTTTTCTTCATAATGTGAGGTATGGCATAAAACATCCAAGGTTGGAACTTGGTGGCATCCTCGGAACCAGTGACCCTGTTGAGCAAAGTGATGATGATGGCAACCTCGTCCTTGAACTCCCCTCGTCCGACATTCTTAGGCAATGTCTTATGTTTTTCTTTCATCCATCTCTGGGCAATCTTCTTGCTGTATTTGTCCTTATGCATATTCCACATCTTTTCACACTCATCCCTCGAAAGAGTTACACTTTCAGGCCATGGGGGAATGGAAAAACACTTTTCAACCATGTCAGGCTTTAAACTGCAAATCAACTTTTGCCATGCTTTGCGGATGCCACAGTAGCGGGTTGTAATGCTTTAATCTGGCGATTACGAACTCAAGGCTCTGGCCGATATAGGAATAGGCATTTCGCGAGGAGTCCCGAGAATGACCCGGGTTCACGATTGAAGTGTTGCGCAGCTCTATGGTGAAGGTCGAATGCAAACTTGACATGATGCAAGATGCTGTCTGCATTTGTTTTGATATAGTGTGAAAAAAGTGCTGATTCGGACTTGAAAACCTTAGGAGTGACTCCATTTCGAGGAAAACGAGAAGAATATTTGTAAACTTCATACTGGTTGAGACAAGTCTTGAACAATTTCTATTTTAGAATGCTGATTTTGTGCTTCAGCAGGACAAATTTTTGAGAATTTTAGAGATATATGGGTTTTGTTGAATAATACGATACAAAGACAACCAGTCGTCAGGTTTTGAAAATCTTGAATTTTGGTAGAAAAAGCGACAAACCCTAATTTCTTCAATTTTCAGCATCACGGGTTTTGGATTGAATATCGTTAGAAATGGACCCAGTTGATTGGATTTGCAAAACCGGCGTTTGTCCCGAAAAGCAGCCAACCCTAGGTTTGGAAAAAAAGAGCTGCGATGGGTTTTCTTGGAAGCCCGTGGAAAGGACCGGATAATTTGAATTTTAGATGCGAGGGTTTTCAGCGACATGCAAGATAAAGCACTTGCTGCAACAGGTGAAGTTCGCGAAGAATAGCCGGAAGATAGAGGCAAAAGACCGGATGGTGAAAAATTAGAAAGCCTTGGCCAGCGAAAAAGGCGATCTTACGGAGCGAGAAAAGCTTGAAAAAGCAAGGGTTTATGCTTGCTGGTCTGAAAAATCTGATGTAAAACCAACAACTATGAATTCTTTAATCACAAAAATTTCTCAAACTTGCTGCTCCAACTTTCTCCTCTGGATGCTACCTGCAAAAATAATGAAAAATACATTGAAAAGAAGTGTTAAATAGACTTAGGTTTTGATTTTAGGTTTTGCTTTTTTTTTTCTGCTTTTATTTCAAAACCCTAAATCTCATCTTCTCAACTTGGACGCCATCTTCTTCTCAAGCAAATTTTGAAATTTGAAAATCTTCAAAAATCTTCTAAGGCATGAAGGTTTGGGCGCCTTTCTCCAAGAGGGGCGCTCAACTTCACCAGTGTTAGTCAAAATTTTCACTTTTTCAACTTTTCTCAATTTTAACATGCTACTTCGCCTCTGATTTCTCGTTGACAGATCAACCCGACAGACGAGCTGAGTGATTCACGGCGAAGCCTGACTGATTCTGAAAAAGATGTTCTGGAGGCACCTCCTGCTAAAAACTTGATTTCGACCTCCGAATTCACGGGAGGCTTTTCCTTCTAGGGGCGCCCAACTTCTCCAGTGTTAGCCATTTTTCTGATTTCCAAGTTCTTCATTAACTTCTCTTCGACAGATGATCTTGTCAAATTTTGAGCTTCGGACGTCGGATTGCTGAATGTTTGTGCTCATCGCGAAGCTGACTGAAAATGAAAAGGGGGCTTCTGGAGACACTTTTGCCAAAAAGTGAACTTTCACCCTTCAAAAGGTTGGGCGCCTATCTTGACTGGGGGCGCCCAGTTTACTAACACTTAGTTTATTTTTTTACTTTTTCACTCTTGCTTTGAATCTCTTTTCACCTCTCGTCGGACCCTCTATTCAGCCTTTTGAATCTGATGACTGCGAGCTCCGTTTGTCGTGCTAAATAGCTCACTGCAAAGCCAGTTGAATTCTGAAGACATCCCGTTATAGCTTCGACTGCACATTCCTCTGTTTGCACCCTTGAAAAGTTGGGCGCCTTTCTCTTCTTAGGGCGCCCAGTTTCTCCAGACTTAGAAAAATTCATAATTTATTCAACTTCAAGTTTCAGATTTTCACTTTATACCTTCTACTTTGACTTGAATTTGCCGGAGACTGGATCATCGGATGCTCTGACGGGGATATCCATCGCGAAGTCGACTAAACAGTGAACAACTTTCATTGGAGACCGTAACCCTAATGTCTTCATCTGATGCCCTAAAAAGGTGGGCGCCTTTCTTCAACTGGGGCGCCCAAACTTAGCAGACTTAGAAAATTTTCATGACTTTTCACTTTTCTTCCTCGATCCTCGTGCATGTTCATCATTTCACTTTCTGCTGGAAGTTTTGAATGCTAAAATTAACGCCTGGCAGTCGGATGACCTCCATTGATGACCTCGGAACTCCAGATATGCTTATGAAAAAGCTGAATAATTGATGGGGAATAAAAGCTGATTATTTCAGATGCGCACCGGCCCGTCGGACACATTTTAGACCAATCAAAATCAGTTCGGACCACTGTCGGACAACTTTCTATTGCAGAAAAGTACGTGTACGTTTGAAAGAAACGAAGAAACTGACGTTACTATTTCGAGAAAATTTCTAAAAATAGCGGTTTTCCTAAAATTTAGGGATGAAAAACTGAGATCTGGGTTTTGTAGGTTAAGCTGCTCTTAGCAGACCCAGATCGTCAGAAATTGAAAATTTTGTGTTTTAACCCTCCATGCAAGACATGCACACCCAAATTTTGACCTTTTTTGACTGTTTTGACAAGACTATTACTCATTTCTTCAAAATGACTAAGTGTAACAAAAATTTTAATTTTGGGGTACAACACTTTGTGCACTACAACCTTTGGTTGTGTGCAAATAAGTTAAAGTGGCAAGAGACACATGAGGTGCTTGTCCTTGATGACATTGACCCATATTCCAATTGGGTTGTTGATGATGTGAAACTATTGATAACTAAGGATGATATGGCTGATTTGGAGAGGGAGGCAGCAAAATGGCAAGTGGAAGTGATAACATATGAGGAAAGAGAAGTTGAACCATTAGTGGGGTGTTCATCACATTCACAACATGCTCCTATTGAGGATGATATTGTTCCTCAACAAGAAGTAGTAGCAGGACCATCTAGTACAAGGACACCTACTCGATGACAACCTTTTCTAAGCTTTAGTAATAGAAGAAATTTATAGATTATGAACATTGAAACTATGATTTGTATTGAACTCATGTTTTGGTTTATGGTGTGTATTGAACTCTAATTTTGGTTTATATGTGAAGGATATTAAATTTAGTGTTATGCATGTTTTTTAAGATTTTTTTACAAATTTATGTAGTTTTTAATGTCTGAAAAAATTGTTGAGTATTTCCTTAAGTTTTTGCTAAGTTCGATTTTTTTAGTTTTTTTGGGTCAGTCGAGTTATTGTTGAGTCCTTTCTATGTTATAATTTGTTTGTGGTGTTAAAGTTTCATGTTTGTCTCTTTTCAAGTGCCATAACATAACTTGGCTTTGCATGTATAATGATGAGTGGGATGAAAGCTAGGACAACATAGCAAGTTATGGCAATTGATATGTGACACCTATATGGCTTTGTTATTATGTTTGATTTGTCTTATCTAAAAGGAAACAATTAGCATGGTATGGCAGATCATGCAAGAAAACTAGGCCTTGTTCAAGGAAGCTACCATTACATTTGTAGAACAAGATCAAACTAAAAGGCACACAAGACCCCCAAGCATTGGTTGGGATCAACATGTGCAGGATGAATTGTATGAGTGGCTAGACTTGTATGTGATCTCTAGGTTAGGCAAGTTCTAGCATCAAGGAGAATGAATGTCTGCAAATTGTGTTTGATTATAGATTGTAGATGAAGTGTGAGTGTGTGCGAAAGATGGTTCTTGACAATGTGCTTTCAACAACTATCTCTTATAATTAGCAAAATCAACCTATTCATGTCTAGAAGAATATGAGACATAACACTTGAGTGGGAAGAGGGGACAATTGGTTGCGCAAATCAATTTCTAATAAAGAATTGAATGATGGGTTGAGGGATAAATAACGCTACAATGACATGTTAAGAACATTACATTAGGAGTTTTGGCAGGAAAGAGCAACAGTGCAGACACCACCGAGCAAATCCTACTGCATCTCGCTGCAAAGAGCTTGCGGACTTTAGGATTGAAAAGATACCTTCTAGAGTCGAGGTAGGATAGATGGGTCACGTCCCATCTCGTAGATATATGTATAGGGAAAGATATGAATAATAGTGTAAGAGAGAGGTAGGTATAAGCTTGTATATGAAATTGTAAGAACATATATGTATAAAAGGATATATGTAAGAAGAAGAGAGAGATGTACAGAGTATAGGGGAAGATATATGAATGTACTCCTTTGATATGATTAATATAATGGTTACAAAAATTCTATTTGTATGATGTTATGTGTCATTCTGTGAATATATAACTAATCAGTTAACCCTTTGTTTGAATCAAATCAGGATTGCCTTTATATGATTGAGTTCGAAGTATAAACTACAACACTCAAAAAGTACTTGGTGCTCAGAACTCCGATTTGTGTTTCCCTAGTTTTCTTGCTAACATTGGTTTCGTTGTCGGGACCTTGGTTAGGTGATATAAAGGATAATAATACTCAAAATTTTAAAATTTTAAATCGAACACAGGAAAAGAAAAGAAAATCAAGGAAGATATGAAAACTTGTGGAAGTATCCTCTTGGTGTTTACCCTGTGAGAAGGGGTTAGGCACCAAGGGGATGGAGAATGGAAAGGGGGAGAGATTCTGAAAGGGATCCTTGAAGAGATACAACCAATAAGAAAAGATATCAAATAACTACCATGCAAAATGATAAAAGGGCTAATATAATCCCAAATCAATCACACCCATGGAAAAAGGAGATAAGAAAAGCACAAGAGAGGTTAGAGAACAAATTGAATTAGTGAGAAAAGTGAACATGACAAGCCTAAATGGAGAAGAGAGAAGACAAAATGTGATCATTAAGAGAGAAGAAAGACACCACAAAAGAATGGAAATTGGGAGAAGATGAGAAGTGAGCATGCCAATGAGGGTACTGCTGAGCGCACCAAAGTGGGTGATGACAAGGGAAAGAAAAAATAGAATAGAGAAGAAGAATGGAAGACCCTGAAGAAATCAGAACTATGTTGGGAAAAAGGACAACTTATAACCAGTTTAAAGAGGAACATGACTATGTTGAATCTAGAAGATTACTATTAGGACCCTACAACAATACAGAGACTCTACTAGCACCACAACCCTCTAAAAGTTCGCCAATCAGACTGGACCTATCAAATGTCATGTCCCCTTCTCAGTGACATCTCTCGGAGCACAGGATTAGCCTATCATACGACCCTCGTAGGCTGATAGACTGGATAGAGGGTCACGTTGGAGCTTGGCTCAGCTTCAGTTGGCGGAGTTTGATCAGTTGGCTTTCGTTTGGGCTCGATCGGAGACTTCTTGTAGAAGTTGCTATTTTTAGCAGTTCTTGGCAGTCAACGTGGGACCCCTGCTATTTTTAGCAGTATGGATTTGGCAGTGTTCAGAATCACTTCAGTGTTCGTCAGCTTCAAACGGATCAGTCATCGGATGAATAACGAGAGAGATATTAATATTTAATTGTATTAATTAAATATTAATTATTTGATGATTATAATATAAAGTTATAATATTATATTATGACTTAAGTGATTTTTAATTGAGGGGGTCGCCATCATCAGAAGGGGCCAAATTGAGAATTATATTTTATTATAAAAATTTGGCTGAGACTATTAAAATATTAAAAGAATTAAAAGTGCGAAATTTAATGATTCCCTATCTTTGTGGAAATGGCACTTTTCAAGAGATATAGGCTTTGCATTGGAAATCGAGCCTATTATGTGATTATTGAGAATTGAAATTGATCAACTTTGATCTGAGCAAGAAGCTTTAGGGTTTCAAGTTCGAATTCCTTGGGGAACGAGCCATCTCCATCGGAAGCAGTTCAGAGGGTGTGAAATAACACCTGATTTATTTCCAGCAGAGGTTTCTTCATCCAGAGGAAATCATTGATCTTCAGAGACTATTTATTTACAGAGTTTCAGATAGTTTATTCTTTCAGAAGACATTCATTCATCAAGGCGTACATGTTTTGGAGATCTAGGGAGTTATAGAGAAGGCCGTACCAAATCATTAATTGTTGTTTCTGTCACAGCCGTACTGCTGTACTTGGCCGTACCTCTTCAAAAAGGGCGTACTTCCTGTTTCAAGCAAAACGCCTAACTCAGGTTCAGTCTGCCATTACTCCCTTGGGCGCATATCCTACTGACATCATTTGGGATCATCAGAACAAGGGAGGAGTTTATTAATGCAGCCGTACCAAATCTGTACTTTCAGCTGCTGCAAAAATACCAGGTTTTTACAATAAAAATCATTATTTTTATATTGCATGTCAGTAGAACATTTTTGTAATCATTCCAGAAGGACAAATAATACACTGGTATTCGTATTGGCATCAAATACTACTGTTATCAGAGTAGATTTATTTTATTTGAATTTATTTCCAATTTTTGCAAAAATCGCAATCTTTCTTGTATTGCACAAAAACTTCAAAAACACTCAAAAAACCTAAAACCGTCAGAAAAACACAAAAACAGTCAGATACAGAGAAAACGGGGAAACTAGGGTTTCTACAATGGTATCAGAGCTAAATCCTGCCATCCTAAGGGTTTAGCAATCTTATGCAGCCATATCAGTTTGGCTCTCACAGGTATTACACACGCAGACGTGCTCTGATTGACAGACAATAGAGTTTGAGCAGGCAGCCAAGAAACATGGCTGACAGAAATGACAGAGCAGATAGAACAGATGTTCCTAGTAACGAGATTCCTCAAAACCCTAGAGATCAGGATGATGCAGAGGTTTTGCATGCACTCAGAGATCTTCGTGCAGGTCAACGGCGGTCAGATGATGTATTACAGCAGTTGGCAGTTGCACTTCAGAGACTGGGTACTCCGAGGAGACCGTCACCACATCGTGACGATGAGAGGAGTGAAGCAGGGTCTCGCAGGGCACCTAGGACAGCCTCACGGACAGCAGACAGGCCTACCAGGCCTACATTTGTGAGACAGGAGGTCGAGGAGGTCTTGGTAGGTGAGGAGCGTGATGAGTTGTTCGCGGATACGCTTATGGCAGCGAACGAGGAGTGGGAGTTGGTACCACCGGAGGTCAGAGAACGGATCACTTTTGACCGTTCTATTACACAGAGGCGAGAGCACCATAGAGGTCGACAGGATTGGAGACCTAGACAGCAGAACAATGACCTAAAACATGCAACAAACCGGCTTAACCTAGCGATGTTCGATGGTAGTGGCAAGGTGACAGCCCAGGCATGGATTAGCAAGTTAGACACCTTCCTCACACTACGTCCGATGGCTGAGAGAGATGCCATTCGATATGCGACACTGCATCTTGAGGGAGTGGCTTACGATTGGTGGCACCACGGGATGGTGACGTTACAGCATGACAGGATCACTTCATACTAGGAGTTCGTAGACAGATTGGTAGAGCGTTTTGACAGGAAGGATCCGGAATCCTACTTCAGAGACTTAGCCCAGTTGAGACAGAGTGGCAGTCTAGAGGCCTATATCGGTGACTTTTAGAGGCTTTCAGTCATGGTTCCGAACATATCAGAGAGGCGTTTGGTAGTGCTCTTCATGGAGGGTTTGACAGAGCCATTGCGAGGTTGGATCAAAGCTTTTGATCCTCCTTCGTTACAGGAGGCGATGAAGAAAGCACGGAGTATGGAGTTAGCGGCACCTTCTAGTAGATTTAACTCCAGAGGTTCTTCATCATTCAGGGATAACAAGGGCTTTAACAGAAATAAGGATAAATCTGATTTTAACAAAGAAAAATCAGACTTTAGAAACGATTCAAAAGGTAAATCAGCAGCTCCACCTTTGGATCGTGAAGCCCTTAACGACCTACGCAGGAAGAAGCTTTGCTTCTACTGCAAAGGACCGTATGACGCCAATCACGATTGTCCTCTAAGACCTAAGGGCAAGGAAAATCGAGTGATGTGGGCGTACTATGAGGAATCCGAATCAAAAAATTCTGAACAGCAGGAGAGTTCCGATGATTCAGAGCCAGAGGCTTTAGAGCCTAGAGCTGAGACAGAGCCCGAGCTTCAGATACAGGAGGCACGTTTATCTAACATTCAGCAGGAGGGTTCTTTCAGGATTCGTGGTGTGTTAGCAGGGCAGAGGGTCATTACCCTACTTGATACAGGAGCTACACACAACTTTATAGATGCTAGATTTGTTGAGAAACGTGGACTCATCACTGAGGAGTTTGAGGGCATTAGAGTCAAAGTGGCCGATGGGTACACTTTGAGATGTGAACGCATGATAAAGGATCTCCCTTTACGCTTGAACAATTATGAGTTCAAGGCAGATTACTATGTTGTTAATATGGGGGACATTGATTTGGTCTTGGGAATGAAGTGGCTACACTCATTGGAGGAGGTCACTCTTCGTCTCAAGGACATGGAGATCCGTTTTGATGTTGACGGGAAGACTCACATACTAAAAGCAATACGGGACAGCGACCTCAAAACAATTTCTTTTCGTCGGATGGAGAGGCTCATGCGTCACGACATGGTAGAGTGGGCTGCCGAGTGTCATTTAGCACCTATACAGGAGGGGCAGCAAAAGACAGAATATCATCTGGACATTCAGAAGTTGAGGATTAAGCATGATAAGGTGTTCAGTGATATTCCGCCAAGTAGACCTCCAGACAGAGGCATAGAGCACATTATTGAGCTCGAGGAGGGCGCTAAGCCCGTGATGATAACTCCTTACAGGCATCCTAAGAGGTTAAAGGATGAGATAGAGAAGACAATAAAGGAGTTACTTGCTATGGGTCACATTCGACCTAGCAAATCACCGTTCGCTTCTTCAGTTGTATTGGCAAAGAAGAAGGATGGAACGTTACGTATGTGCATTGATTACAGGGTCCTGAATAAGAGGACAATCAAGAACAGATACCCGATACCGAGGGTTGACGAGCTTATTGATGAGCTCCATGGGGCATGTTACTTTACTAAAATTGATTTACGATCGGGGTATCATCAGATTAGAGTCCGTGAGCAGGACATAGAGAAGACTGCCTTCCGATGTCATTGTAGGCACTTCGAGTTCGTAGTGATGCCGTTTGGGCTCACTAATGCGCCAGCCACTTTTCAGTCTACAATGAACAGAGTTTTTCATTCATTACTGAGGAGGTTTATGTTGGTCTTTTTTGATGACATCCTTATATACAGCAGGACTTGGCAGGAGCACTTGGCTCATTTGGAGACAGTGTTGAGTATCTTGGAGAGGGAGTCCTTGTACGCCAAGGAATCCAAGTGTGACTTAGGGATGACCGAATTGCTATATCTAGGTCATATTATCAGTGCAGATGGAGTGCATATGGATCCTGAAAAGATCCGCGCCATTGTTGATTGGCCTCCACCGGCAAACCTGACACAGTTGAGAGGGTTTCTCGGTTTATGTGGGTTCTACCGCAGATTCGTGAATGGTTATTCACGACATGCAGCCCCGATGACAGATTTATTGAAGAAGGGGCATTTGTTTGGACTTCTGAGGCACAAGAGTGTTTTATGAAGTTCAAGGAGTTGATGACCACATGCCCTGTTTTGGCACTACCCGACTTTACGAAGCCGTTCGAGCTTCAGTGCGATGCATCAGGTGAGGGCATTGGTGCGGTGCTTATGCAGGACAAGCACCCGATAGTGTATGAGAGCCGCAAGCTCAGAGGACCAGAGAGACTGTATAGCATATATGATAAGGAGATGCTTGCGATTATGCATGCCTTGGCAAAATGTCGACAATATCTTGTTGGCAGCAAATTTTGCATTAAAACTGATCATAACAGTTTGAGACACTTCTTGGGGCAGCGAGATCTCAATGATAGACAGCAGAAGTGGGTCAGTAAGTTGCAGGCTTATGACTTTGATATCTCATATATCAAAGGTACACAGAACGTAGTGGCTGTTGCACTTTCACGTAGACTGTATTTGAGCACTATGGTTCATATCTCGGAGGATTGGAGGCATATGATAGTGGCAGAGTATGCCAAGGATAGTTGGGCCTCCAGCATTGTTGAGGGATCAACAGTTGATACCAGGTATACGCTTGTAAATGACTTGATCATTTACAAGAACAGGATATTTTTGATCCCAGGTTGAGAAGTGAAGAACATAATTTTGCGAGCCTTTCATGACGTGCCTACTGCAGGACATCCTGGATACTTCAAAACCTACAGGCAGATTCGGGAGAGATTCACCTAGAAAGGACTCAAGGCAGATGTTCTTCAATACGTGCGTGAGTGCCCTGTTTGTCAGCAGAACAAGCAGGAGAACACGTACCCGGCAGGTTTACTACAGCCACTTCCGATTCTTGACAGGAAGTGGGAATGCATGTCGATGGACTTTATCACGGGCTTGCCTAAAGCCCAAGGGTGAGATTGCATTTATGTAGTTGTGGATCACCACGGCGCATGCCCACTTCTTCCGAATACCACGACCTAAGGCGCGCTGCCTACACAGTATGCAGGCATTCTTTCGCCGCAGGTATTCGACTTCATGGGTTGCCTCCCGAGCATCGCGGAGCGACGAGATAGTCGGTTCCTCGAAAGTAACTCGCGTGAGGTATTCTCAGACTTTGTGGACCGAAGCCACCCGAAAGCACTAGTTACCACCCGCAGACTGATGGGCAGACGGAGATAGTAAAAGAGTGGGTGGAAGGATACCTCAGAAACTATATAGCAGGGCAGCAGAAGGCATGGGTCAAATGGATACATTTGTGTGAGTATTGTTACAACTTGACATTCCATATGACCATTCAGATGTCACCTTTCATGGCATTGTACGGGTATGAGGCGCCGAGTTTCCTTGATTTGCTACTGAGCGACAGTAGAGTGCCGAGTGCAGGAGGTTGGTTGCAGGAGAGTCAGGATACTATGAGGGCTCTCAAGGAAAACATCGCCAAGGCACAAAAATCAGCACACAAACAAGATGCAGACTAGAAGAGGACTGAGACATTTCGTGTTGGTGGACATATTTACCCTATGTCATAGCCTCTATCAAATTCACTCTTAGGGAAGAGGGCCTAGGGCGCTTGGTTAATGTTATTACTGTCCTTTCAGATCCTCGAGGAGAGCTGGCGAGGTGGGCATACTTGTGCTTGAGCTTCCATCAGAGAGTTGTGGTACAACGCTTTTTCATGTATCATCACCAAGAAGGCTTTGGGGACATCGTGGTGGCACTGCCTCGCATTTCTACCTCCCTTAGATGATGAGGGAAAGTTGATCTTAGTACCTCGAAGTCCATCCCCGAGTACGTGGAGAGACAAATAAGTGAGGAGGACTATCAAGGAATATCTAGTGAAATGGAGAGATTTGCCTGTTCAGGATGCTACATGGGAGAGCGAGGATATTCTGCGGCATCCAGCATTGAGATTGCTTGAGGACAAGCAATTTCAGGAGGGGTGGACTATCATGTCCTCGACATCTCTCGAAAGCACGATTAGCCTATCATACTCCACCCCTCGTAGGTCGATAGATCCGGATGGGGAGGGTCACGCTTTGGAGCTGCCTACCAGTTGGCGGAGTTTTGACTTGGTTTCGTTTGGGCTCGATCGGAGACTTCTTGCAGAAGTTGCTATTTTTAGCAGTTCTTGGCAGTCAGCGTGGGACCCCTGCTATTTTTAGCAGTATGGATTTGGCAGTGTTCAGAATCACTTCAGTGTTCGTCAGCTTCAGACGGATCAGTCATCGGATGAATAACGAGAGAGATATTAATATTTAATTGTATTAATTAAATATTAATTATTTGATGATTATAATATAAAGTTATAATATTATATTATGACTTAAGTGATTTTTAATTTAGGGGGTCACCATCATCAGAAGGGGCCAAATTGAGAATTATATTTTATTATAAAAATTTGGCTGAGACTATTAAAATATTAAAAGAATTAAAAGTGCGAAATTTAATGATTCCCTATCTTTGTGGAAATGGCACTTTTCAAGAGATATAGGCTTTGCATTGGAAATCGAGCCTATTATGTGATTATTGAGAATTGAAATTGATCAACTTTGATCTGAGCAAGAAGCTTTAGGGTTTCAAGTTCGAATTCCTTGGGGAACGAGCCATCTCCATCGGAAGCAGTTCAGAGGGTGTGAAATAACACCTGATTTATTGCCAGCAAAGGTTTCTTCATCCAGAGGAAATCATTGATCTTCAGAGTATTTATTTACAGAGTTTCAGATAGTTTATTCTTTCAGAAGACATTCATTCATCAAGGCGTACATGTTTTGGAGATCTGGAGAGTTATAGAGAAGGCCGTACCAAATCATTAATTGCTGTTTCTGTCACAGCCGTACTGCTGTACTTGGCCGTACCTCTTCAAAAAGGGCGTACTTCCTGTTTCAAGCAAAACGCCTAACTCAGGTTCAGTCTGCCATTACTCCCTTGGGCGCATATCCTCCTGACATCATTTGGGATCATCAGAACAAGGGAGAAGGAGTTTATTAATGCAGCCGTACCAAATCTGTACTTTCAGCTGTTGCAAAAATACCAGGTTTTTACAATAAAAATCATTATTTTTATATTGCATGTCAGTAGAACATTTTTGTAATCATTCCAGAAGGACAAATAATAGACTGGTATTCATATTGGCATCAAATACTACTGTTATCAGAGTAGATTTATTTTATTTGAATTTATTTCCAATTTTTGCAAAAATCGCAATCTTTCTTGTATTGCACAAAAACTTCAAAAACACTCAAAAAACCTAAAACCGTCAGAAAAACACAAAAATAGTCAGATATAGAGAAAACGGGGAAACTAGGGTTTCTACATCAAACCTAACCATTAACTTTAATGATAGATTTATTGAATGTCTAAAAACTCTAGAGAAGGCTCTATCTATTCAAGTAGAATATTTAGAAGAATTAGTCAATAGAAGTATAAGGAAATTGAAGGAAGAAGAAATAAGGAAAATTAAAGAGAATAGACTAAATGTGGGTAAAGAATTATGTTCAAAAACAAATAAAATGTCACTAACAAATAAGAAAGTGGAAAGGTATATTGAAGAGTCACAAACCCCGACTAGGACCCATCCCCTAAGCCCTATAAGAATAGAAGAATTTTTGAAAGAAGAGATATTGCAAAGTAAAAAAAACAAGAGAGAAAGAAGGAAAAGAAGTAAAGTGGGAAGAGATACTTGGGAAGGAATACTTTGATATAAAGTTAGCAAGAGATTAGGGTAGAGAGTAGAAACCCTATATTGTTAGGAAAGTAAAGAAAGAAAAGGAAGAAATGCATAGTCCACAAATTCAAAAGCTTAAAGGAGGAAGAAGTAAGAACAATATGGAATCTTCAATCAAGATCCCAGTGTTTGGAAGAGTCCTTGTAGGAAGAGTTTGTCTATAGAGTACATTACGGTGAGTTTTTCAGATTTTGCAGTATAGTATGTATGTTGACTTACATATGGTGATGTTGTGACAGTAACCACAGGTTATCTAGAAGAACTTGAAGAACACATACTTATACTAAGGAAGGGGGGGTGCTGAATCAGTATAAGACAACTTTTACATTTTCAAAACTTAAGCACAAAAGCAATGATATCCAAAATACTCAAGATCCACACAAACAAGAAAAAAACAAGATTTATGTGGAAACCCTTATGGGAGAAAACCGCAGAAAAATATTGTTTGATATTTAAATCTCTTACAAACTTTGTAGGCACCAACCTACAAGAGACACCAATCCTGTCTTATACAATTTGAGCATCAACCCATTGGAAACACCAATCCCCACAATTTGTAGAATTTGTAGGTATTGTTGAAATGTTTGTCATTGATGTCAAAGGTAGACAAGGTTGTCAAAGACATCGTTGTGGAGATTAAGATGTATGAACGAGATTGTTGTCATTAATGTCAAAACGAATGAATGGGATCATTGTCATTGATGTCAAAGTATTGTTGTCACGATGGTTAGTGCAAGGTTGGAAGATACAAAGCTGGTTAATGCATCATTATTGACAAACATATGAGTCATACACAAATGCCAAATGTGCAAGAAGGAAATCATTTATTGATCAAAGACTATATGTCAGTTATCACTCCATTTTGGCCGTAACTGTCAAGATCAATGTTCCCATCGTATTTGACTATCATCATGTTGAAGAGATTAATTGTATTGTTTAAATTATAGATTTAAGGCAGTGATTGATACTAAAGCCAGGAATCAAAAATAAAAGGCAGCGATCAAGATTAAATGTGCTAAGAGGTGCAATTAAAGGTATTTAAATAATCAATGATTAAATGTTATGAAAGGGCAGAAATCAAGAGTTACGTCTCATATGAAAAGTGGTATTCTTTGTGAAAGGATGTGTCCATTACTTGGACTGAGAAGATACAAAGAGTGGAAGATATGTGGATTTAGATGCAAGATTTTAATGAATATTTTCTGAGTTTAAAAACAGATATAGAAGAGAAAAAAGGGGCAGAAATGAAGAGTATATCAGATTCATATTAAAGAATAGGTGCAGCCTATGTTTGAAGGACAAATTGCAAATATATATGATGAATGCATGTGAAATGTAAGAGCAGATTATAAAGAGAATTAGAGCAGATTGTAAGGCAGAAATTTATGTAAAGATAATGTCATGACTATAATTAGTTTCATTACTTTCGTATAAATGAATTATGCATGATTTGGATCAGACTTGAAGGGAAGTGGGTGATTAGATTTGAAAGGAAGATTGGTATATTATTGTGGATCAGATTTGTGTTTTTGGTGAAGGAGTTTATTATATCAGCATTGAAGAATTAAAAGGGTTGAAGCCTATCAAAATATAGGCTGGAACCTCTTGTTGGGTTGGAGCTCAGTATGTGTGCGGGGGTTGGAGCCTATCAAGTAGAGGTTGAACCCTCTTGCTGAGTTGGAGCTCAGTTTGTGTAGAGATTGGAGACTTTTGATAGTAGGTTGGAGCCTACAAGAAGAAGAAGATTAATCTATAATATATAAGCAATATTGTGTCGTGGTTTTCTCCCGAAAGGGTTTCCACCTATGTTACACGGGGATGCGTCCCCTGCCCCAAAACCCCCTGTACCCGTTCCCATCCGTCCCGAGGACAGGGGGATGCATCGGGGACAGTCCCCAACCGTCCCCGAATCAGGAAAATTCACAGGAAACGGCGGGGAACGTTTTCTCTTGTCTGGGAACGGTCCCCCATCCCCGGGGATGGCAGGGGATGTTGGAAACGTCCCTCGTTGTCCCCGGGGACGGCTAACCGTCCCCTGTGTATATGGAGCTCCAGAAAATTAAAGAACATAAAATTTTGTTTTTTAAAACATTTTATATTGCTATTAAATGTTTTGTGGGCCCACAGCAACATAATGCGTTTGTGTAAAGTCTAAAAACAAAAATTTAAATGAAACTTAATAAAGTTTCATAAGATTCAATGATATTATTTGGCTCTCACGGCAAGCAACGGCAGGGGCGACGACTTCACACAACAAAGCACAGGAAAATCTCTGCCTCAGCTCAGTCTAAACGATTTTTTGGCATTTTGCTCCTGTGTTTGGGCATTTAACAGAGACGTTTTTCCATTTTAAAGAGGCATGAAACAGATTTCTTCAAGTTTTTGTTTCTCACGCCTAGAGTAAAGTCGTGGCTGGGCTCTATTTGACTGCGTTTTTTTCTTCACTCAAGCTGCATTTTGTTTGTGTTTGGGATGCCTTGAGGAGCTGGGAGCTGCACTTACTTAGTTCCATTTCCTACCACTCTCGCGATTTATTGATATTGATAGACCATGGTTTTATTGATGTTTGATATTGCTATGATAAATTTTATAATGCTTTAATGATATTTATTTTGTTGTTATGCTACTACTCTTGCGATTTATTTATATATTGATATTGTTGTTAGCAATTATTAATTTATTGACATATATCTCTCTCTTTCCCTCTCTCTATCTATAATATATTAATAAATTTTGAAAAAATCATATATATATATGTATTTTGTATGTTGCCGTCCACTACCGTCCCCTAAAAATGGGCCCCTAGGAAACGTCCCAGAAACGCGTCCCCAGCCGTCCCCCCGTCCCTGTCCCCAAAAGGCCGTGGAACACAGGTTT